>WBMZ01011148.1:0-128084 GCA_013400975.1 Atrichornis clamosus
TCCCTCTTCGGAGGGAGAGAGAGTCAGACGGCACGGGAGCCCCGGCTCCTTCTGGAGCCCCCCACTCGGATGGAGAGGATCTGCCAGCAGTGATACCACAGCGGATGATGCAGGTGTCCAGCGAAAACAGCAGGGAGGGAAATCCCAGGAAACTGGGAAGCCACACCACGTCACCCCAAGCCAGGCAAAAAAGGCAGTGAGTCCCAGAGGCTCCTTCCTGGCTGCAGAGAGGCTCTCCCCGCACCTTCCCCCCCACCGTTCCCCACTGCCCTTTGTGTTTTTCAAAACCGTATCAAAGACTCAGCCAGGGTGATCAACTATCCCTTTGTGTCTTGATCACCTGTCATTTACATATGGGCTACACTCTGCTTCTGCCAGCTGTCTCCCTGGTAACCGATTGGAAAAAAGAAAGAAAAAATTCACTAAGAAACGCAAACCCACCACAGAGAGTTTCTTCCTTAATTATGATTTTACCTATTAGAGAGCACCAATGGTCCATCAGCTCTAATATCTTATCTCTCACAAATATCTGTGCTTGATGCTTCAGAGAAAAGTGAAAAGCCTGTGGTGCCTTTGAGAGGGTGAGATATACTCAAAGGGAACAGGTATTTGGCTTCTGGTGTCTATAGTCCTCGGCCAGCTTCATGAAATATCAGCTGAGATTTCTCTTGCCTTAGTACAATTAATATGCATTTAACATACTGGGAGTAGTCTATCACCTTGTAAATCCAGAACAAGTTGAATGAAAGAAACAAAATCTAAACTGACCTCTAGGGGATGAAGGTGTAAAATGCCTTCATGTTTCAAATCTGAATTCAGTAGAAGCTGGAGTTTGTGGAGTTTACAAACTTATAGTTGATTCCTGTACTTTTGATTATTTCTAAGTGCTCTCAGGTGCTGCAAATCTGTTTTCCTTTGTTTACAAAGAATTTAATACACGACCTTTGTTTTGTGAAGGATTTTTGAAGAATTAAATGTAACCTGTTCTGTATTCAGAAATTCACCACCACAGATAAGGGAGTTACTGCTTGCGGAGTTACAAGTTTTTACTCTCTCTCTTTCGGTAAGCACAAATTCATAAAAAGTGTCACAGAGAGAGAGTGTTTTAGGGGTATTTGAATATCAGAATTTGATGTAGCGTGATGTTCAGAGACATACCCTTATTACTTGGGGGTTTTTTTTCATAATAGAATATTATAAATAATGTTCATTCTTAAATGTTTTGGTAAAATGAAATGTAGCTGCAGCAGAATCCATGGTTAGTACAAACAATTGCTTTTGTTAGCTCTTGTTGCCCAGTGAACTTTTTCATACATAAATGTCTAAATAAATTTGCTAAAAGCTTTATCTTGTGGATTTCAGGTTAGGGTACACTGGTGGAACAGAGTTAAGAAAGAAATGCTGCCAGTATTTTTTTTGCCTGCTCAAAAAATACACAGATGGTTTTAACTCCAGGGTGGTTACCCAGTATGCTTTATGAAGAAAATGAAAGATATATCAATCTCTTTATTTTAGATGACTACTTTTTCAAAATGACACTCCTACTTCAGCTCAATGACAGGTCAGTGATAATGCTAATACTCTGCACTGAAAACTAACACCTGCTTTAGTATTGATTTTCATTGAATGTGTAGCTGGGTGGTGAGTTAGCAATATGCTTTTGGAGAACCCTCTAATACTATAACCATATCACCCACTACACAAACTCCCAGAGAGATTTGACCTCAGATAAAACTTTACAGTGTATATTTATAGGTGGCACCAGAGTTAAATGGGTTTAAAAATGGATTCGTGTAGTCATGCTGGCCTTTTTCTGAGGTTATCAGTATAGCAGCTGAGCTTGTTTGCTTGTTATTGTTGTGAGCAAGAGTTATGTGCTTTAGTTAAAGATGGAGCCAATCCACTCCTGGTCATAAACCAGGATGGACGGGCTCAGGCACTCAGCAGACCTCTTCCTCCGTGCACTAGCAATGGTTTCTGTGCATCAAGTGGGCATGTTGTTTCTTAGGACACATACAGGAAAACAGGAATTAGAAAATCAGATCTTCTTAAAACAAGACATTTTCTTGTTGTTGGCACAGACTGCCTTTTAAAAATACAGCAAAGTTGTTGCATATGTAGTGTTACTTCCAAAGTATTGTTATATATTTTCTTTTTTAAGATGGCATCTATAGTGAGAAAAAAACATTTCATTTTGTAAATGAGATTGCCTTTCTCCCACCCTCAATTCAGACATAGAGCTAAAACCTGTTTTAGCTGAGTGGCAAGATCCAGGGTGTGTTCTGCTTTCCTGGCTTTCCTTCTAGGTATCCTCCCTTAGCCAACAAACGTGCTGGCATCCTGGTGCCTGTTTCTTCTACATCATCTGGTCAGCCTGGGCACCCAGTCACTTTTGTTCCATGGCTGCAGAGATCTCAGAAAGGCACAGAGCATATCCCCCATACAGACTGCATCTAAAACTATCACGTGGACTTTATAGCATATGCAAGTATCAATTGATCTTAATGCAAGTTGAGCATTTATCTGCCAGTTAACCCTAGAGATGATGCTGTTTAACCAAAGCAAAAGGAGTGCCAGGCCAGTGTTCTTGACCTACATTTACCTCTAAGTACGTGGAGTATTCAAGTCCAAGTCCTAGATTTCTTTCATGATCCTTCTATTTAATTTCTTGCTTTTTTTCCCCCTAGAATTCTTTGATCAAAATCCATGATACCTGCATCACATCTATTGGTTATTTATTTCCCTCAGAGCACATATCACTGAAAACCTCCATCATGGAGTGTGTGATGCAAGCAAATGCACAAAGCCAAAAAATTTTGGGGTAAGAACATCGTAGGAAAAACAATGCTGATGGCTGCAGTGAAATGCTGATACATGAGACCTTAATATTACAAGCTGTGGCTAGTGCATTGTGTTTGGCAAATTGTGATATGCTGACCCAAAGGTCATGCAGACAAAAAGTTAAACTGCTCCTTTCAATCAAAGTAATGGGAATAGGCATGTCACAAATAAAAGGATGCCATCCAGCTGCCTTTCTAGCACAATCTACATGTCAATAGAACTGGTTTGCCTTCTACAGAGTACGTGAGAATAACCTTCAGAACATTACTACTTTCCATTCGTGTGTACCTTTTAGCAATAGTTCAATCACAGTATTAGGAATTGCTTGGACTGGTCCCAAGATGAGAATTAGAATATATGTTGAGATTTCTTTACCTGGCTACTCTCTGTAATGTGATAGAGGAGTTAGCTCTTGATACCTTTTTTTTTTCCGTCAAGAAAGTGTGGAGTATAGACTAGAATAGGGAATTGCTTCATGGTTAAGACTCTCTCCTTGGAGGTATGAGATAAAGATTCATACTTTAGAATTACTCAAATACCTGGAGGTGGAAAAACTGGTTCAAGCAACTACTCTAACCATTGGCTGTTCATTTGAGCCTCTCTCCTCTTTCTCTTCCTCTCTGTCCCTCTGAATTTACCTCTGGTCTCTGAAATCATAACAGTATTACTGGAGCTGATAGGTCACCACTAAAAGGTATCCATGGATTTTCCCTTTTGGTATGAGAAGAATTCTGACCAACTTTGTTAAATATACACATAAACCTGATCTTTAATGCAACACAGTGCTTACACTAAGATTGTGTTCATTTACATCACTAAAAAGAGACAGAACAACTAACACAAAAATAGAATAAAATATGTTAAATCAACTGCAGTGTAAACTCACGGCCATCATATTATATGGTGACAGCCCAATATGCCTTGTTTTGTCTAGTGACTTTCAGTACGTGTGGAAAATGTTAGAAAGTAAAGCTGCAAAGCCTTAATTTGTTATAAAGCATGCTACATGTTGATATGGAAATATTTATGCCATGGATGTGCTAGTGGTCTTCATGATGCTATAAGGTATTCAATACAAATGGAGGTGTTTTTACAGAGGATGTTCAATACCTTTAAGGAGAAGTTTGGGGGGGTTTTAGTGAGCAAATGCAATTAAAATATGTTCTTTGCTAATGCCTTGGTGTCATGATATTAAGTAATCCATCCACTGAGAACCAAAAGAGAAGGGTTTGATATAGGTACTGATCTAACTTTCTGTTACCGTGTATAAGGCAGGAATACTGTTGCAAAAGAGATTATATTTATCAAGTAACACCTGTTTTTGGAGTGTGGCAGATGCATTTGGTTGCTTAAACCGGTGAATTGAAATACAATTTAGCTGATATACATCTGAAAATGGCAGCTCCCTTTTAAAAGTCTACTGCTCAAATCCTAGAGTCATGGAATAATGTGGATTGGAAGGGTCCTTTAAAGGCCACCTACACCAACCCCTACAATGAGCAGGGACATCTTCTACTAGAGCAAGATGCTCAGTGCCCCGTCCAACCTGACCTTGAATGTTTCCAGTGATGGAGCATCTCCCACCTCTGTGGGCAACCTGCTATTTAATACACACTTTGGAAATGGGACAATTCAATGCCTAGTACTATGTTGCTTGCCATGGCTTGCCTTTGATATATCCTTATTGCAGCTTCTATATATTAATTGCATGCATTCCTAAGTGGAGGATAAAAAATACTTTGTTGTCTGTGCTGTGAAAGAAGGAATCTGTGCAGGGATCTGGTAGCAGGATTAATTTAAGAAATGAAATTGCTGGCAAAATTAGCAAACTAGAAATATGTATATGAGTTTATTGTAATATGGCTCGGGGGAGGGCTTTCTGAGCTATTCAATAGGCAGTTCTGCATTTAAGGTTGTCCTCTCACTTATGGATGTCCCTCTTACCTTATTATAAACAAATGTAAATTGCAAATTGTTATAAATGCATGGAAATAATCTCATGAGAGAGTACCTAATGATTGGTACCAACTTCCTCCTCTTCAGTGTTTCCTCTCATCTCTCTGCTCCCATTTCTAGTTTGGGAGCCACAGTTATTCACTGTATTCCTGCTAAATTGTGTGGGACATTTCTATGTATAAAGACTTTTGGGGTGAAGACTTTCCTGAATGGATCTGATTGGACTGATCAGCTACTTCTGATCTGGACTGAGTGGCATAAAAGACTTCCAGCTGTTATTAATTCAAACTCAACAGCCTTCAGGATCAGACACAGCATTTAATGTATGTTTTACAGCAACGCTTTTATAAAGCTATTAATTGAAACTATTTGTAGGATCTATTCAGAGTGAGACTTGGTACTGATGATGAATGGCTTCATTGTACTAGGTCATTATGGTCCTAAGTAATTTTGTTGGTTAGTACTTTTCATTTTATACCTTAAAATCAAATAAAAATGACGAATTGCAGAGAAATGAAAGAAGGTATAATTGGCAAAATAGATTATTACACCCTGTGATTGGAGGTAATGAATTGTAGCAGGAATTAAAGACAAAGCTTTACCAGTTAAACTGAATTTAATTTGTCTAAGTAGTGAAATAGATATTTCTCTAAGGCCATAATCTTCTGAGGTTATCCAAGGTAATATGGCATTCACAGCCCATGCATCTTTAAACTAGTAGTGTTCAAGGGGCTTAACCCCACACGTTTGATTCATAACAAGTATAAGGTCATGACCAGGGTGGGTAAGTGCAAAATCAAACCAGAACTAAAATGAGCCCTGCCCAAACCTGCTCAACAGCCTTTTGTCAATCTGTGTTTATACATAGCCTACCTCCAAAGACTCATCTGCCAAAAAAAAAAGTCCTATTCAGGACACAGAAATGGCCTAAAGTTCGATGCTCAGCATTGCTTATTGGTATGATCAGAACTGTGAAAGCAGGGGTTAGTAAACTGAGAGATGCTTGATGTGGCCGTAGTTCAGACCAAACTGAATATAAAAGGAATGTGTATACTCTTCCCACACCTCAGCCCCTCCCTTTTTGAGTAAATGCATTAGGATTTAAGCCTGTGCTCTGTAAAATCCCTGGTATATGTAGCTGGAGAAGGAGAAGGACTCATTTCATATCTCATAACTCTGTGAATTGTTGTACCATTCACTGATACAACAGTATTTGAAATTGTTGGTTTGTGTCTTTTTAATGTTTAATCACATCCTTGTTAACATCTGTTTACAAGGAACAGACCTAAAGAATTCTAGAAACAGATAAGGTAATTCAATTCTTTAAAAGATTAGTCACAAAAATAATTGATTTTTCTTTGGTCCCAAGGAAGTAAATTTTGCTTCCTGCATTAGTTGGGAGGACTTGCTACATAGGGGATTTCTTAAGTATGAATGCTTTATTCATTCTGACTTTCCCCTTGCAAATATATTCATCTGCAGTCTAACAAAGATTTAAGAATGATCTTGTAGCTTGAAAATTTTTGTCTTTCAGCTCTATAAACAGGCTTTAAAATAATTCTATGCATTTCTTAGCAAGGATCCTGTTAGCTAGCTTTCGTTTAGACTGTGAGTCCTTTACTCTTCAATTTCTTTTATCCATTAAAAATAATAAAAATACCCCAGCAATAGAGAACTCTGAATAAAATTATTCTAGGAGGTGTAAAAGTTTGAATTCACAGTGTAAAAGGAAATGTTTCTCATGCAGGGATTGTGGAATGCTAATAAGCTTGGTACATCAATGTGCTGCAGCTCCTTACAAGCCCTGTAATTCAAGAAGTTCACCTTGAGGTTTGCATATAATTTTGCCATTCATTGTGCTTGTAACTTTTATTGTTAATACTGGCATTCTTTTTCATACCAAAAATGAGACAATCAGGTTTCAGTAGCAGGCTTGTCAACACATTAATTTCTTTTGGTAATTTTTTTTGTCCCTATGTCACTTTTCCCCCCCTCTAACTTCAGTTACTGTGATATAATCTTATTTTCTTTTCTTTCTCCTGTAGCTCCTGCTATTGTCAACAGGTATTGATTTTCCAGTTAAACACAGTGACTACTGAGCTTTTTGTATTTCAGTCTAGTTTTGGACCAATCTTTCAGTTACAGCACTTACAATACTACAAATTTATGGGTGGGGGTTTTTGTTGGTGTTGAGTTTTTGTTTTGGTTTGGTTTATTTTTCAGTTGGGCTCTTTTACAGCCAGCAGGGCAAGGGAGGTGATTCTGCCCCTCTGCTCCACTCTCATGAGACACCACCTGGAGAATTGCATCCAGCTCTGGAGTCCCCAGCACAGGGATGACATGGACCTGTTGGAGTACAGAGGAGGGCCATGAAGATGATCAGAGGGAAGGAACACTTCTCTTATGAGAAGAGTTTGAGAGATTTGGGGTTTGTCAGCCTAGAGAAGAAGGATCCAGGGAGACCTTATAGCACCTTTTGGTACCTGAAGGGAGCCTACGAGAGAGACTTTTTACAAGGGCAAGTAGTGGCAGGACAAGGGGAAATGCAGTTTCAAACTGACAGAAAGGGTAGGTTTGGATGAGGTATTAGGAAGAATTTCTTTCCTGTGAGGGTGGTGGGGCACTGGAACAGGTTGCCCAGAGAAGTTGTGGATTCCCCGTCCCTGGAAATGTTCAAGGCCAGGTTGGATGGAACTCTGAGAAACCTGATCTAGTGGAAGCTGTCCCTGGCCATGGGCAGGGGACTGTAACTGGATGGTCTTTAGGTTCCCTTCCAACCCAAGCCATTCTGTGATTCACTATTTCTAACTACCCACATCTCCCAGTCTCTTCATCTCCTGTGCTGGGATCCCGAATGTTTCAGATCAGTTACTACGAAGCTGAAGGTTTATGAAATCTTTGAGATATTCTGTCTAGGCACTTGCCAATAAAAAAAAGAATGGAAGGAAAATACACAGGAAAAAAAAGGGTTAAAATTAAGCAAAGGGTTAAAATTAAGCATTAAAATATTTTTGTGCTTCTTTTATTATATTTTTCTATTGGATGAGAAATATATATATTATTTGAGGAAATAAACCAGGAAATTTGGAAAAGGGTTTCCTTGTGAATTTAGATTGAATGTGTCTAATATGCACACATATGCATTTTAACTGTGTATATGCTGAGGTATAAAATGCAAAATCATAGAATCATAGAATAAGCTAAGTTGGAAGGGACCCACAAGGATCATCAAGTCCAACTCTTAGCCTTGCAGAAGACCATTCCAGGACTCACACTGTGTGCCTGACAGCATTGTACAAATGCTACTTGAGCTCTGTCAGCCTGGTGCTGTGAGCACTTCCCTGCAGAGCCTGTTCCAGTGCCCAACCAGCCTCTGGGTGAAAAACTTATTCCTGATATCCGCCCTAAAGCTCCCCTAGCTCAGCCTCATGCCAGTTCCTCGAGTCCTGTCACTGTTCACGAGGCTGAAAAGATCAGTACCTGCCCCTTTGCTTCCCCTCCTGAGGATGTTGAAGACCACAGTGAGGACTCCCCTGAATCTTCTCTCTTCTAGATGTGGTGAGCAAATGCTGAGCAAACAAGTTAATGCTTAGACAATGAAATACTAATTTAATTGGTATTTAAAGATACCTTGTGAGGCTAAGATATTTTAGCCTGACATGGAAATGAATATGTATCCAAGTAAGGTGTAATGTCATGCATAAAATAATGTTTCACCAGTGTTAAGAGACTGGAAAGTAAATAACTGGGGTCTAGCTCTTGTGGAAAGGTAAATGAGATATCTGCAATTTTAGTTTTTGTTGATATACTGTAGCCCTTCATTCCTCTCCCCCCTGCCTCTGTGTGTAAGAATATCTTGCATGTAAATGGGAAAATTTTCACATGACACCGTCAATTACAGTCTTAAATTTTGAAAAATGTGTATATCTAGCTGCAAACATAGTCTGAGATACAAGAATATAAAGAGAATATGAAGCAAAATGAATTCACTTGACTAACTTCTCTCTGAAAAGCATTTCATCTTTATTTGTTCCTCCCCAGAAGACAGCTGGGTATATGGAGGGAAGATAAACACCCCTGTCTTTTCTCCTCAGCAAAATATCTCAACCATGACCAAGAGGGATTGCCTAGAGGCATGAAAGAAATGGCACAAAACGTCTATTCAATCTTTGTCTTCTGGAATCACCACTTAGTGCAAATTTATAGTATGAAGCATTTCATGAAGATGACTTTACAGGTGAGAACTGGGCTGAGACCAGTTTGCCTTACTCTGCCCACTGGACAGGCATCTGTCAGAATGTAAAAATATTCTGTGGTTCTTGTGAATTCTAGCAGTGTTGAACTGCATAATCTAACATTTTATGACTCTGCTACACTCAGTGTCATGAAATTAAAGAACCTTAACATGTAAAAGCCATATTCTATTACAAATTACTCTCCTACTCCATCAATGTGTTTTCCTTAACCAGTATCAACCTGAGTGCTAAATCTCCTTAATCCCCACTAGTTGCAGCAGTTCCTCAGCTTTGGATACTTCTGAGCACAGACGACTTTTTCTCACCAGAGCTGGGATTTTTACTCTGGCTGGAGTTACAACACATGCAAAAGACAGTTACAGTCAAGCCATGTCCATGGAAATGCCTCATGTATCAGGAAAAACACTTTTGAAAGACTGAGGGAGTCATTAATGCCTTTCTGCCTGGCTATGGAGAGGACTACATTTGGGATATGGTATAAAGTCCTGATCTTCTGCAGTCATGGAAGGTGAACTGTGAAACAAAAGAGGTGGAGAGGGGTTTGGGAGGAATGTCTCTCTTTGAAAGGAGGCTCAAAGTCCTTTTTTTATATCACTTGATATAGGAGGAAAGGGAAAGAAAGGAGCAAGAACAATAAAACCAAAGACCTAAGTGAAAGAATTATCTACAAGAAACAGTAGATTTTTCAGTGGCTTTGAGTACTTTGGTCTGGAGAGAAGAACATGATGTAAGCATCGGGTATTGCTTTCAGTGGTAATGGGGGATTTAAAAAAAAAAAGTCTATGTGGAATGAATTAGGATATATTTATGAGCAAGATTATATAACAACTTTGTTTATAGTAGCAGAAGACCAGATTTACTACACCTGAAAATCTCACATCAGTCCTGTGTTTTTAAGCTGCTATTAGTAGAACCATTAAGAGTAAAAATCATATTTGGACAAATCCTGAAAGGTGTATTTAGCTACTACTGTCAAAATCACTGGGAATGTAAAAAGCTAGTTTGCTAGTTTGCCCAGAAATTCATATAGTAGAAAAGTGCATTTGATTATAGATTATTATGCCACTGTAAATGGAATAGCTTTGAGCAGGTCACTTGTTAAGGTGCCGTATCTGACACGGTTCAGGTAGGAATGCCCTGACCGCCACTGGAAAGAAAGCTTGCAGGAATGCAGATGTGTGTTCTTGTCTGCAGAAGTTAGAAAATAATAATATACATGCATTTGATATAATTGGAACACCAAAACTATCTAAAATATTCTCAGCAAGGCAGTGTTCCAGAAGCTTATTAAAACGAGGTAAAATAAATCCGTTTTTGCAATAGATGCACATTGCTAGAGGTGAAGTTGTTGGAAGGAAGCTATTGAAAGAAAAAGATAGCATAAAAAAAGTGAGGTAATTGTGCTGTGCTAATAGCATTTTGGTGTTAAGGGAGTGATAAATAACCCTGTTTTAGGTGGATGATTTGGTGAAGGATTGAAATACAGAAATTAAGAGAGAGAGGGACTTGTGCTTTAACTGAAGGCAATCACAAATACTGATTTGCTCTTTAGATAAATATACCATCTTCTCATTTATTCTTTTTTAATAGGAAGAAGTAACTCAATTGTCACGTCAGATGAAGAAATTAAGTTTTTTATTCCCTGCCTAAATCTTCCATCTGGCAGCAATGTGAATACATCATGATAATAAATATATTCTTTCTAAAAGGTCTCTGACATCTCTGTACAGGAACTCTCTGTCAGATAAAGTTCAAATTTTGATAATTTAGCTAAGTAAATCTTTTGGGTAGGATTAAAAAGCGTAAGTTGTCATTCTTTCTTGCATAAATACCACTTAACAATTTCTGCAGTAATTTTTAAACTTTGAGCAGTTCAAAATAAGTCTTGGATGGGTTAAGTTACAGTCGGCAGGACCACCAGGTTGTAAGCAGGACCTTGAAGCCCAGCTGAAGAGCACTCACCAGTGGAGTAGTGCCGAGGGCAGCAATCACTCCCTGTTGCTCGGCACCGGTGAGACGGCACCTGGAGCTCTGTGCCCTGTTTGGGGCTCCTCAGGAGAAGAGACAGGATGAGGCACTGGGTGGAGCCCAGTGGTGGGACACTGTGCTGGTCAGGCCTGGAGCACAGGGTGTACAAGGAGAGGCTGTGAGAGCTGGGATTGTTCAGCCTGCGATGGTTCAGTCAGGGAAGGCTGACGGGAGGGAGTCCCGCTTGCTGCCCCATGGCAGTGCGTAGGGGAGACAGAGACGGAGCGTCTTCCACAGTGACAGGATGAGAGAATGGGCAAGCTGCAGTGCAAGAAATTCCAATTTGGAATTGAAGAAAATAAATGTTCATAAAGAACTAGAGCAGGTTCAAGTACTTCAAGATTCTTGAAGCTTGACTGGGTAAGCCCCAGAGCAAACTGATTTAATTCTGAAGTTGGATCTGAGATCTTCAAAGTAGGTCCTGCTCTGAGCAGAGAGAGTAGACTTAATAAACTCCAAAAGTCCCTTCTGTCATAATCTATTCTCCCTTCCTGGGAAAATTATTCTTTCAGAAGAGGAGACATTTTCTCATACTTTAAATGGGTTAGCTAAGGCAGCAGTTAAATAGGCTGCCTGAAGTAATAAAGCTATTTAGTAGCATCGTATTTCAGTGCATATTTGCTTTAAAACTCTCTTATCCCTCATTTGAAATATGCCTTCATATATTTTTGTAGAATCTGTGTTTGTCCCAACTTATCGTGCCAACCTTTTTTTAGCAGACTATTGATGAGGTATTAGCAATACTGTGTATACAGCTACCTATGTGCTCTTCAGGTTATTATGTGGGGATTTTTTTTAGTTTGCCTTTGCACATTTTCATTTATGGCCATGAGCAGGTGACCATGTCAGGAAGGCGTGATAGTTTCATTGCATGTGTGAATGAATATACCAGATTAACCATTGCCTTTAGGCAGACAAAAGAAAGACATGTGAGTATGCATTCATTCATTCCAGATGACAGCTACTTTTTATAAATTATTATAGTTCAAATAAATGTGAGTAAAGAAATCAACTGATCTTATATACATACATACATACTTATGTGTGTGTATATATATATATACACACACTGGACTGATTTGTTAAAAAATCCACCAGGATATAGGAACTGGGATATCTTGGCTTTAGGGAGCTCCTGAGGGAACTTGCATTCACTGCTCCTCAGCTAGGCTGTGTGTTGACACAGAATTCCAGCTTCTGAGAAACAGGTGCCATAATCTGCTTTGTAGGTGCTGTTTAGTGCCTTCTACTTCCTTACAAGTGTGTGAAGATCACCTACACCAATTCAGTAAAACAGTAGGTTAGAGCCTTCATGTTTTATATTTAAAGGCTTTGTAAAGCCTTTAGTAACTGTAATTGATGGGCAGGTTACCTGAATATAAACTAATAATCTTGTTTCTCTGAGTGTTTTAGATTTCGTTTTACTTCATACCTAATGTAGCAGTGCTAAATATTTCAAAATTTAAAGATGTTGACAGTGTATTTGCAAGTCCTACACTCCCTCAAGTCTCTTAAACTGCATGCCAGGCTCTCTCTGTACAAAGTTAGTCAGTATCTGTCTCACCCTGCTTCTATTTTTAATTGAAAAATTGTGGCTGAAAGCAGAGATGAAAGAGTCAAATTGTAGCCCATTTACTAGAAAGAAGCTCATGCTACTTATCACATTAAATTTTTCTTTAAAATACAAGAAAAAACTTCCCCTAAGTGCTTGTACATAGCACAGCTGTAAATTCTTGTTTATCTGCTGTGCTGCAGTTTGTGTGTCTGCGTTTCTTGTCTTGTTGTGATTACTGAAGAATGTTTTCTTCTTTATTTTTCAGAGCTCTACAGTGCTGGCATTTATCAAGAGAAGACACACAGCACAGCCTTGCATAAATAATGGCACTGGGCCAAGTACAGCTGAGGTGGTTGCCAGCACAACTCCACCGAAGTCAAAGGAATTGCACCACGGGTGAGTTTGGCCGCTGGCTCAGGTCATGGAGGGCTTTAACATGACAATTTTCAGTAAAGCATCAGCTGTTTGAGGTAGTCAAGTCTGGGTTTGCTTTTTGGTTAAGTACTGTATTTTGTTTCAAATAAAGGAGCTGAACTTCTGCTCAATGGCATGAATGGGGTTTTTGTTAGTGGACTACTTTTGCAGTTTCTGTTCTCACTTAATCTGCTGTGAGTGCTAAATAACTCAGTTGCATAAGATGTCATGACAATAGTACTGGGGTCCAGTGAATTCCTGGGAAGATGCACTGTGCTGAATATTTTGTGGGGTTTGTGTTCTAATCTTGTACTTAATATATTGTATTTTATGTTACAAGATACTGCTTGGTGCCTGAATGCAAGCATTCTTACACTGTGTTTAGAAACCTGCAAACAGCACTGATTTTTAATGGTGCCTGGTTTGGTTTCTCTTGTTGGCTGTCACATGTATCCACTTTTAGCAATCAGCTTCATAAATAAAGAATGAATTAATTAAAAACTTCTGTTGTGCAAGGATGGAAAAAACTGTGCTAAGCATTTAGCAGTAGGGCAGGTCAGTAAGTTTACAATAGTCTTATAAGCACACTAAAAACCAGAGGCTTACCAGAGGGAGCCTAAACAGATTTGGATGTTAAATTTGGGAGTATGTGAAAGAATGGCAACAGAATCCAGATCTCAGCTTCATATTGCTACACATTGCTGAGTAAGATTCTCAGCATTAAATAGAGGTGCCTGTCACTTGAAATTTATTAGAATTCAGGCCTGTGTTTAATCGATCATTGCTAGACCATGATAGCATCACATCTTTTGTAACAGTTGATGTTTTTCTAAGAGTCAGGTATCAGGGTCATGTAGTGAAGTGAGAAATTGTGGCATAGGTTTAAATCAAGTGGCCACAGAGATATGTCTTTGAACTTGAAGAACTTAAGTGCCCACAAAAAGAAGATATTTAAAAGGATCCCAAAGACATTTCGGAGCTTTTTCTTTTTAAATATCAGTTTATATGCCAATATTTTCCAGGTTTTCTAGGATGTAGAGAAGACAGAACTAAGTTATCATGATTGTAAAAACGAATTGTAGAAAACATTGTGTAAAGAGAAATTTAAAAAGCAATCACAGAAATGAACAGTTCAAGCTTGTGCAGCTTCGTGTCATATTTTACATTTCATAAAATAATTTTACCTCTTCAATTGGTGGAAAAAACCCAACATCTTTGGAAATAAGGTGTCATTTAAAATAATGAATCTGTTTACAAGTTGGTTAAGGTACATCTGAAATTTGTATCTCAATGATTGTAAATTTTAAATATAATATTCTTGCTTGTCAGTAGGCAAGTGTTATATATTATCCTGAAGAAGAAGATGTACCTCTAAAATGCAGATGTAGATTGTTCTTGTAGTCTAGTTAATCATTTGGGATCAATAAATAGATAACTCTAGAAGAAATACACCCAATGATAACGCTGGAGAATGTGAGATAAAATTTTGCAGAAAAAGATTTACCCCTTTCACATAAACAGCAAAAAAATTCAGAACTATGCTTTTTAAAAAGTATGCTATTAAATAAAAACCACTTGTTTTATTTATTGTTTTAATAGTATAATTTTCTCAAACTTTCGCTATGAATATGCTCAATAGAGATTTTTTGGGGAAAAAAAGAACCAACACAAAACAAACCTGCACCTCCTTATATGTAAAGAGGAGTTAAAAAGTGATTAAATCAGTGTGCTATTCTATGAATGGATAAGAAAAGCATTAAGGATTAGTCCTGGGGAAAACACATTCCTATACCTGTTCATTTCCATAAATCAAATTGCCTTCATAACCATGTACTTCCGTGCTAAGGGGAGGTCTGAGCAGCAGCCCCAGTGCTGTTCAGTCACACAGGCTGTGCACTGCACAGGTTCTGAGGGTCTCACAGCAGCACATGTCTGCATTCAGCTTTCTGAGCCTGGAACTACTGTTCGCTCTCACCTACAGTTTGTTCCATTAGTGCAGTGAGACAAACAAATCAGGTTGCTGGATAAAACTGAACGAGACCTGTGAGTGTCTCTTCCTCAGAGGCAAGTTTCACTGCAAGCAGGTGGTGTGTAAACATTCTTTCCACTTGGCTCCCAGATCTTCAGCAGTTACATGCTAGGGACTGCTGAGACACATTTTAACCTCTATGGCCATGGCCTTGATTATGCCAGGGGTAAAACCCAATGCTAGATAGATGACTCAGCAGATATGTGCCATATTCTGCAGTGACGACTTGTAATGAGGTTTGCCAAGTTATTTAACTTCTGAGTAGTGTAAATGTTTCACTGGAAAATCAACGCTGCCTTTATTAATGGGCAAATTATGAAAAAAATAAACGGTATGAACAGTATATAATCTGTCTGTGGCAAACTGTAGTAGGTAAGACCTCCAAACAGGAGAAACTAGGTGGTCTTTCTTTGACTGAAGCTGCTGTTGCCAATCTACTAAGCTAAACACACATTTCACAGCTTGTTGCTCCTTGAGTACATTCAGCTGAGTTCACTTTGTGTGCCAAGTACTTCTTCAGAATACACTGAACATAACATCTAGTTTTTCTGCCAAAATGGCCTCTGTCAAGCTTCCCTCCTGCACTTAGCCAGCTACAAAAGCTGTTCCTTGCTCGTGAATTCCAGTACCATCAGTGTTTTCCCTGAATTATTATAAGAAGTGCCCTTCTTTCATTGCTTTATAATGTGAGTGTTCAGTTCACCCAGTTTTCCAGAGGAGACAACAAGGCTATTGCAGTCTTGGCAAACAGAAGGCTTGGAAAGGATGCACAGGCTCATACTTTGCTTGGATTCTGCCTCTCTTCTTTAATATACTCAGGTTTGTGTCAAACAATTCATTAAAGCTTGTCCTTAAAATCTTTCCAGGGAAGTGGAGAGATTCATTCTGTTCATGTTACGTGTGTTGCCTTAGAGCAGCTTCCTTTTCAGGAAAGTCTGCACCTGTTTGTCCGTCATCTCCCTGGACAGTCTGGAATTATACTTGCAAATAGAATTGTCAACTTTTGCAGGGATTTG
Organism: Atrichornis clamosus; assembly: GCA_013400975.1. Classification (NCBI taxonomy): domain Eukaryota; kingdom Metazoa; phylum Chordata; class Aves; order Passeriformes; family Menuridae; genus Atrichornis; species Atrichornis clamosus. The sequence goes on from WBMZ01011148.1 coordinate 16,096, forward strand.
AACACAGTGACACGCATGCTAATACTCTCATTGCTTCTCAGCCTCAGGCTAAATAACACTAATTTTCCTTGAATCCTTCAGAGGAACACTTGGTACAGAGCATAAAATTGGACTTGGTCACTCAGGGTTAAAAGACTAAACACTTTTATTAATAACTTTCCAGAGTGTGGTTACAGTGTGCAACAGGAGATGCGTTTGGGGGTTGTAGTAGAAATGAGAAAGTGATGTACCTTAGATAAACCCTGTAAAACAAAGCCTTCAACTAGATCAGGGCCCAACAATTATTTTAACTGTTTCATTGCAAATGTGAGTCAAGTGTATATTTTGGCAGCAAGGAGCAATCTGAAATCACGTGTTCATCCTTGCCAAAGCTGTATTTTTGAGGTCCCTTCGTATTTAGGTGCTTAGCTACAAAGCCAAACCAAGCAATGCTCTAACCTTCAAGGCATAAGCAGTTCCCATTAGTAATTTTTCTTTTTAAATACGAAGTCTTGGCTTAAATTCCAAATATGTGCAGTGTGGCCGTTCATTAGAAGAAGAAACCTCAAAGTTTCTATTACCTCAGCTCTGTACATTTCAGTTCCTTTTGTCCTGATGAGTTGTGGAACTCAGGACTGAGCCTTTTTCCAGCACATACGTCCATGTGGTTGTGGCGGGTGGGTAGCAGAAGTCTCTTCCTGTGAGGCACAGCCATGCAGTTCCTTCACTGAAATAGGCCGGAGAGGTTTGACTCCACCTTGAAGGTGACACAGCTCCCCTGGATACAGAGCGATGGTGGGAGGGTGGATGGCTGAGCGCACCCACACCAGCTCCAGTGAGTCCCAGAGGAGTGTGACGGTGCCCTCGCACAGTGCCCCTGAGCTCAAGGGGCTCTGCTGAAGAAACAAACTCCTTCTCACCTCCTCCAGATACTCGCATTTCTTCCCTTGTGCCAGCACTCATGGTGGGCTGGCCCTTGGGAAGGTAGTCCAAGGAGTTAAAGCAGCAGAAAATTAACCCTACCAGAAAGAAATGAAATAGCCTTCTGTTTACTAAGTGTTTGAGTCTGCAAGAAGAGTAAGTCATCCCTTCTCAAGGAGTGCTTGCAGTTAAATCTCCTCAGATGTATTTTAAAAAAATGATTGTGAAGAAATTTGTGATGAAATTATGGGAGTTGTTGCTAGCAGGTTCAAATGTATTGGGTTCCAAGTCTGTAATCATCCTAGAGAAAAGTAAGAAACAGAAAATGGGCCCTACTTTGGCTGCTAGTAGTTACCTCATCTGAGTTTTTATGACTGGGGGAGGCAAACAAGACAAATATTGTTTGTCAGCAATGTATAGATGTCTGGCCATGCTATAACTGGTTGTCACTTTGTGCATCTTCCTCTCCTCTGCTTTCAGAGGATGTTTAATTTCTCCAACTATTTATCTTAACCTTTGCTCCCCTGTCAGGGAGGCACATTCAGTTATGACTTTTAGAGCATCTTTTCAGCAATAGGTTTTGGTTAGAGTAGCCCTGAGAACTCCCTGATGCTTCTGAGCAAGAGCACCACATCTTGACACCTTTGTACTTCTGTTATGGCTTAGACATGGTTTAATGGTGAAGCTGTAATAAGCCAGATACAAATTGTGGAGGAGTGGTACACATTAGTTTCTAGTGTATAAAAGCATAGTTATAGAAGGATACAAGCCTCTGATTTTGCCTGGTGTTCCCCCAGCTGCATCCATTGCATTAATAGGATGTTACCTTGCCAATGGGTCCCTCCACAGGTTTTGAAAATGTGGCTTCACAACCTTGTCATGAGCTGTTGAACTAATAAACAGAGACCTCGCTTCTGGTGAATCTGGCAAAGTTACTAATGAGCAGTTCTGCTTCAAAGAACTTCTTTTGTCTTCATATTTCACATCAAGAAAAACCTTATCACAAAAAAACCAAGCCAACCTCTCATTTCACAGTAACTGTAATTTAGCCTATTCTGTGAAAATATTATCAGAGGCCTTCAATTAAAAGGAAGGAGGAGAATATATTGTATGCTCAGGCATCCAGTTTTGCATATCCAAAAAGTGGAAATCATCTCCTTGCTGGTGAATTGTCTTGAAGTTTGCAGCCTTCTCTGAATATAAGAGCTGTTTGTGACCCTAAAATAGAAGAGAGGTTAATCAGATTTTTTTGAAACACATTCCGAAAGGATTTTTTATCTCACTCGGAAAAAGTTCAATGAATTTTTTGGAGAACACCAGGAAGGGAAACAGTGTGAGAAACTGACTGCTCTTTGCCAGCCACAATGAATTCAGTTAAGCCACTATCAAAGAGTTACAAAGTTCTGAAGGCCTTTCCCACTCTGGGAATACAATTGTACTGGCTCAGCCTACAACAGAATGATGCTGTTGCTGGCACAGCTCCACTGTCTGTCCCAACCACCATGTACAGAGGTTTTGTCTGAGCTGTTTCACACATGCATTTTGAAACCCTGATATGAGTCTCAGCCATGGACACACAGGCCTTGTGTCACACAAGTGGTATGCACAGCATACTGCTTTCCTCATCTGTAACTTCTTTATTTCACTCTGGATTTTTCTCTGTGAGGTGCAAGAAGCCTGTGCTTTTACTTTGGAAAAGTGGGGTTTTTTACCTCAATTTTGTGTTATTTGGGGTATTCGTATGTTAATGCATGCATGTAATGCTTGCACACATATTTATATCTATATGCACATGTACACAGAAGACACATGCAAAAGCTACTAGCATGTATAAAAGCTTAAACTCTTTTTCTTTTTTTTTTTTTTTTTTTTTTTTGTTTTTTTAATATAAACAGTTATCTACTTTGGAAATTATATCACTGTAGTGATTATGTAGTGTTTATTGCCAGAGCACCTGACATGAGTCCTTATTATTTTCCTTTCTATATTACATTACATTTCCACCTCTCACATTAACTGTTTACCAGAGACTCTGATTGCCACCACCTTCTGCAGTGCAGCCCTGTTTGACAGCAGGTATTATGCATGTGTTCATAAGCATTGCCAGCTCTGTCTTTGACTTCAGGGCTCACTACTAGCTGTTTAAAATGTATGTACATTAATACAGATATGCTCATGTTACCATGTCTTATCTCTCTTACCTGGTTTGTTTCTTCAGGTGTTGCCTTCTGCCCCATGTCGCCATTTCCCTTCAAGAGTACAAAGGCTTGTGTGTCAAAGAAGAGGGAGCACATAATGAGTCCTGCTCTGTCACTGAGATGTAAAGAAGGCCACTGTTCTTGCATGTCTTGTACAAATTTTCTTTGACAAGTTATCAGATTTTCTTGATGTCATTGCTTGTTCCTTGCAATGGAGATGTCTACTGGCTGCTTAATGAGGTTTTGAATGACAGTCTGTGCATCCAAAAGCAACTGATGTAAATATTTACAGTATTTGAACTAACATTAAGTAGACCAGGAAGTAACTTGGGGTGGAGAAAGGTGTTCTCTCTCTCACACACATACACAGTTAATCTCAATTTTTTCAGAACCTAGAAATATGCTTATGCTTAGATCTTCGTATCTTCACTTTAAAGCACTTATTTTACCAGTCTTAGAAGAGGTGACAGAGTCTGGCTTTTTGTAACTTGACTGTGTAACTCAGACAGTGGTGACCTTTGGACATGGGAGATATTATGGTGAATTTTGCTTTGAAAGGTAGCCACAGGTAATGGAAACACTTGGAGGTTTTCCTGTTTGCTAGAGCAAAATAAGTGTGTGACAAAATTAAGTTTTTTATTTCTTGGTCTTCTCTTTCTTTCTTTTGCTCCTTTCCCTCACCTCCCACCCCAAAGAATTTGTACACAACAAGAAACAGTAATCTGAATGGGAAATTTCACATCAGTTATTGAATATAGGCTAGTGTTGGTGTCATGATTTGTGTCTTGCTTGAGCCAAAGTTCTCCAGGCTGGAAACAGATTTCCCTTAACCATATTAGCTCTCTCATCCCCCAGCAGCAAAAGCAAACGGCAGCAAAAAAAACCCCACCTTTTTTCATCCAGATTCCCAGTTCCAGGTAGTCAGGGACTGATAACTTGTGTAAAAACATATTTTCATAGCTTTTAGTCTTTCAGCCACTGACTAATAAGCCTTCTTCGTTGTCAAAGGGAAGGGAACTGATAAGATATCCCACCTTGACCAATTCTCTTATTTCTAGCTCAAGAAGGTAGGTTTTTCAGCATGCCTACACCAGTATGGAACAGAGAAGGGTCAATGAGGTCATTGTCATCCTGGGACAAAAGCTACTGTTTGCAGGAAGCTTGGATAATTTGATCGCTGTGCTGCTGGAAGGTTAAGATGGGTTTCCAGGGCATTATTTCCCCAGGGAAGCCAAAAATCAGCTGCTATGTGGTCACTTTGACCTAATAACTCTGCTAGGTTTTCAGAAAATTTTAAGAATAATGCTTATTGAGTCTTTAAATGGCTTTTTTTTTTCTACTTTATGGAGGATAGGCATTTTGATTTCAAGAAAATTGAACAGGAGCTAAATCAAAACTGGACCATTCAAGTCTTTTTTGAGCATGAGATTCTTAAAGGATAAACAAGTACATTTTAAATGTACAAAGAGCACCCTCCTGAAGCAGTGGCAGCTGCACTAGAAAACAGGTGCTTGAGCCAGGGGAGGGTGAAAACTCCCTTATGCTCACAAGGCAAATGACTTACCAGAGACATAGATGGGGGCATAGATGGGCAGACTATCCTTCTAAGTAAAACTCTCTTTTTTTCCAGGAAATTGGGGCAAATGTGGAAAAGAAGGAAGTAAACCCATTGTGTCTTAGCTTCCCAGGATCAAATGCCACCTTCATGAACCTTTGCATGTGTTTGTGAAATGGTATTTTTCTTTGACAAGGCACAAATGAACTCAGCAGTTCAGTTGTTACCCTGCCAGTGTTTTATATCAGGCTTTATGTGCTTCTCAATATGTGTATTTTGTGTCTCTATAAATGCATCTATATGTGTAAGTATCAAAACCTTATTCTTCTGCTCTTGCGACCGGTATCAGCTGGAGTTCTGTCATTTACTTTGACGAAGAGAAGGCAAATTCATATCTGTTACTGAGAAATGCTTCTTCACATGATCTGAGACCCTGTGCATCACTCAGCATTCCTGTGAAGGAAGAAGTGTCCCCAAAATCACACGTACTTAAAGGCAATTGAAAGAAACTCGCTTTGTAAGGTTATGGTCTTTTCTACATCCCACAGTGGATCTTGATATCTTTTCTGCTCTGATGTCATGTTACTAAAGGACACGTGTGAGATAGCAGGTCAAATAAGAAGAAATTCAACATTTAGATCTGAAAAGAGCCTTCAGCTACAATGGGGTCAACCCCTCAGAATACAAGAAGAAACATTTTTCTAATAACACTGAATAGAATTTATCATTTCTTTGTAATTCAAACCACAACTAGCCCAAAAGTAAGGGGTTGAAGGGAAAATCAAGTAATAAATGTGAGGGGAAAAGAAGTGTCAGGAAAGCTACAGAGGACACAGGTAAAATAGTGTTGCACAGAAAAAACAAATATGCTTCTCTGCAATAAATACAGCAGAAAGCCTAACAAAAAAAACTCACAACAATTTTAATGAGAATGGTTGCAATGCCAGGACTGTGCATGATAAAGTGGGATGGCACATGCAGAGAAGATACAAAGACTCCAAAGGTTGCTACATATTCTTAAACTTTCTAGTATTTTTCTTGTTTTCATGGTCTTGTCAGAATTTTGGTCTGAAATTCCCATTATTTATCTGTTTCAGCTTGAGAGAGTTTTGCTTTACCAATTTTAAGAGGTGTTTGCAGTGGTGATTTTTTAGTATTAGCCCAAATTTGTTATGGTGGTAATGCCTTTAAGAACATCCCCAGCTTTTGGGGGCATCCTGTGTCTCTTTCCAAGGAACAGCACTGTGGAGATTGAAGGAGGTTATATACTGAACCATGCAATACATGGGAGTGAAGGAAATAGTCCCATGTGCTTTATTCCCTTTCTGCAGGTCTACCAGAGACAGGCAGGCAAGCTGGAGGGATTTTTCCACCTTTTCTATGCCTCATTTTATCCATCAGTTAAATACTTCCTTTAAAGTTAAAATTATTTTAAAATCCTCAGGTAGTAAATGCAGCACATTCACATGCTAAACATAATTGAAGGCCACCATTGTAAAAGCCCATCCCACTCGATGACCCTTTTTTTCCAAATGCATAGCCATTCTTACTGGATTCACCCCAGCAAGGGGCTCTTAGAGTGGTATTTTCCAGAAATCTGTCCAATTGGTTGGTAACTGCCTGGGATGCTGAGTGCTCCCTGCAGCCACTTAATACTGATGTTAGGGGCAAGATGCTTAAAAATGCATGGCAGATGGCTCACAGCAATGATGTGAGAGGATTTATCCTCCAGGAGACAACAGTTTTTTCCTGTTCTTTTGCTGGTGACTTTTGTCATATTGAGCAAGACAGCAAAAGCTAGGGCAGAATGAAATATGATGTCTTTCCCATGAACATTTCAAAACACACTTGAAAAGGCTTTTGTTTTGAAAATGAATTATTCAGTTTTGCAATGCAAGATGGAGGGATTTTATTAATTTGGATTAGAAATGGGAAACATTAATTTTATTTTTTTACTTTTCAAGACTGATTTTTGAGTTCCTTGAAAAGATTAGTTGGGGAGTAGCTGTAGTCTGCCTACAGCCTACAGAATTGAAATGTGCACATATGTGTGTATATATATATATATATATGGTGTGTGTGAATATAGATGTATAAATTTATACAAATATATATAAAGTATGTGTAAATATATGATATAAATATCAGGGTATGAATGCATGCAGTTATAAGAATTTGCTTGAAAACAAATGGCAATGACCCCAAGTTCAGCCCCTCTTCTAAGAATTTCTGAAGTGTTAGGGAGAGCCTGGATTTATCAGGTGTGATAACCTTGCCTTGACATATATAAAGTTTGCCTGCATATTAGTGTCTCCTGTGACCTTTGATTAAGAATGTTACAAGAGTTCAGATGGGAAGAAAAGATGTGAGAAGTCAAGTGGATAAATTGGCAAGGGCTCCTGTACACCATGGCATATTACTACTCACTCAAATATCAAGGCAGTAACTATTAAAACAGAACTGTGCAAAAGTCTTTCTGCTGGCATGATTCTAGTTCAGCTTAAATTTTCAGCTGAGAGTAATAATTTTTCTTTCTGAGCTCTCTGTTGACAAAGGACAATTGTCATCTGTGGAGGCTGAACTTTCCACCTCACCTTAAAAGCTGTCAGTGCTTTAATAGATCATACCTTAAAGTCCTTTCTTTCTGCAGACATAGTGTAGAGACCCAGAGTGCAAATAACTTCTCTGCTGTTTGCACTATTTGGTCGATTTTTATTAAGATTAAGAAAATAGCTGCTCTCTCTGCAGTATGACTTTCCATGCAAATGTCTGGGTGGTCCCTTCCTGCTTTTTCCTGGCGCAGCAGTCCCATGCCATGGGTGCAGCCACTCCTCTTTCACACACATGTAGCTAAGGCAGTCTATGATAGAGTCACCAGGTTCCACTTTTTCCAGGTACCAAATGTGAGGTGCTTAGAAAAAGAGTTCTCAGAGTGCTTTACTGTTGCATAGTACCATGTTTGGTCAGAGTACATTCACCTTTAATGTCTGCAGGACTTTGAAGTTCTCATCAGTTTTAAATATCAAACCTAAGGTATCCAGACAAGGGATTTTTTCAAATTTCCTAAGTGTCAATGAAAAGCTGTGCTTTAGGCAAATAATGCATCATTATTAAACTCATGATAGCAGAGCCACAATAGTATTGCAATATAACAGGGTAAGCCATGATGCTGGTCCTTCTGTTGCTTTGGAGTGCACCCAAACCAACGTGTCATTCAGGGAAAACATCCTACTCCTGACGTAAAGCTGTCTGGAGCGATCTGAGACTGATTCACCCATTTGTTGACATCTGCATCTTCCTGTTTCAGTAACAGCCTGAACAAAGTTTAGCTATCTAGGCAATTCCACACAGGCTTACAGAAGGTAAATGCCAGTTTAGAATGACTTCTTCAGCTGCAATATATGACCTCACAGTGAAGCAGAAAGCCTGAGTGTGCCTTAAACAAGAAGACAAATCCACTGAGTTTAGAACTGAAAAGGTGTAAAACAAGTAAATTCACCTGGAATTAACACAACTCTTTTCTATTAAAACCCAAATGATGAAAACAAATGGAAGTTTTGCCACTCAAAAGAATTGGGAAACTGATCTCTGTGAGACACAACAAAACTCCAACTGCCTAGTGTTTTAGCAAAAATGGCATATGAATAAGAACATAAAAAAGAACTGTGTATCCTTTGCAGTTCAAATACACAGTAAGAATAAGAAAGTAAATGTGTTAAGGCTTGCAACTGGATTAGACAAATGTGAAAAAGACGTGTATTTCTAAAATATTTTTATTTTTTTACTTGTGATCTCAAGTTGCTTCACGTCCCTCAGACTGGAATTCAGTGGAATTCAGTTGTTCTCAAGTCAAGAATGGGATTTTCCAAATTTAAGGGAGGACGTTGCATTTACTGGAATATTTAGCACATGAATTAGTCAGGAAAGGATCTACCTAGACAGAATATTTGCCTCTGGGTGATTACACTGGAAATGGATTGTGCACTTATAGCAAACAATTAATTAAAACCCTGAAGATGATGCACAGGTGTCTCTGGCAGATAGCTGGCAAACCAGGGGATATGTTTGATCTTTGCCTAGAGCCAAGGGAAGCTCTGTATGGCCAAAACCTCTGCAGAAGTGGGAAAGGTGGGTGGCTGCAGAAGAGTGGCATCAGTCTGTGCCAGAGGCTGATGTCCCAGAGTTTGGCATGTCAGTGTCAGACACAAGGTAGGAGAGGAGGAGCAGGCCTTTGTGCTTGGGTGGCTGAGGAATGCTCTTGGATTTTCTTAGTCCAGTGTTGGTGATAGAGTGGTAAAAAGAAGCATGAGGTAGGAAGACTAGCACCTTAAAACAGCAGAGCTACTGGGGAGGGCAGCCAGGGAAGATCTCGGTTTGGCTCATCAGCATCAGGAGAATGTAAAGAGGGAACACTACAGGAAAAAGAATTTGGCCCAAGACTTTTGTAAACTGAAGTATTTGTAGGTTCCTAATTTGGGAGAAGCAGGAAAACCAGAGAAGAGGCTGGTAGTTTTTATAAATAGTGACCACATATACAGCTTAATAATTCCCAACCTTCCAGAAAATGCCTTATCACCTCTACATAATCTAGACATTAACAATTACTTAAATTAAGTCTATTTTTATTTCTTTTTAATTGGCTTTTGATTTCTACTTCACTAGTAAGAACAGCTAGGAAACTCTCCTTGGCCATTTCTTCCCCAGCAGACCAGGAAGTGCTTTGGGGGGTCTGAAGGAAAGCTTTCTCGTTTTAGGTAGCCAAGCCTTTGTCTTCTCTTCACTGATGTGTTTCCCTGGGACACCAGTCTGTCTTAACACTTTCAGCAAGTGAAGCAATTAAGGGACATTATAATAAAGAGGAAAAAAGCAGAAACCAAACTGCCTTTTAAGTCTATGCCCCATTAAACTTCTGGCAATTTCATGTTCAAGGCCATTGTCCCGTTGTTTCCATTTTTCTTCCCATGCGCAGCCACGTGTGCTGTACTCCACAGCTGGCATCATTTTCCCAGACTGCCATGATCTGTGGTTGTTCTGACTGCCCAGAGATACTTTTGAGAGTGAAAACTAGTCTGTTGCAATGAAAATTTATGATATTCTAAGAAAATAAGACTGACCTGTCTGAGTTGAAATTGAATAGAAGGAAGGCCAGGAAAAAAAGGAGTGGAAAGATGAGGAGAGATATAAAGATGAACCTGTTACTGTACCCAGGGGCCCATTGACCCCAGTGGAGCTGGGTCAAGGCAGAATAGCTCACTTTTAGCTAGCTTAGATAATATGTAAAAAATCTTATTTGAAAGCAATGCCTTCTGTAAGGCTGGAGACTGTGGGCTATGCTGGGGAGAGGGGAGTCCAGAGATGAGAAAGTTTTTGGACATCTGAGAGGAAGAGACATATTTTAAATGAAGCATTGAGCAAGCCTGAAAAAGAATAATTTTGCAAATTTTTTGTTCATTTTAATAGATATTTCTGAAAGAAAAAAGCAAGAGGACAAACAGATGAGAGAAATAACTGGCCATATTGGCTAGCAGAGGAAGGAGGAGCAGAGCATGAAGGGCAGCCAGTAGCGGGTAAGGGAGAGAGTGGAAACAAGAGATAGGGAGGGAGTGGAAGGGGCAGGGAGCAGCTCACCTGCAGGGCTAGCAGCACCTGGACCTCTGCTGTGCTGCCTAGCAAATCCTGCCAGCTCTGCCAGAGAAGAGTGTGTTACTGTGTCGCTCTGTCACTGGGGGAGAGAACAGGCAACCTCCTCCTGCCTCAGCACTTGCTTCACCAGAAAAACAAAGGTCTTGAAAAATTTTGATGATTAGGTACTGCAACTTGATCATATGCCTTGCTTGAGTATTTCTGCTTTTCATAAAATCCTTGATTGATGCCTGCATGTGGAAAAATGAGCTGGTTAAGCAGCAGAAAGGTCAGTGTAATTTTCATCTGTTTCTGGGTGAGGCTGGGGCTGGTGTTTTATAGTGAACTCTTTCCATTCAAACCCAGTCCTTGAACATCTAGTTAATTCCTGGCAGAATATCTTCACTCATGTCTTATAAATGGTTGGAAAGTTTAAGTTTATCTAGCAGTCTGACAAGAGTTCTGGACCCTGTGGCTTTGCACTATCACACTTGCACTACTTAGAAATTTAACAGGTTACAGTTGAAATAGCTCGCTGTGCCTTCACCAAAATCTTCTGTACCCTTCCTGCTGTGACTCTTGCTGAGCAGGTGAGGATCTAAGCTGGTGTCCTTTCTTAGTTTGAACGGTTTTTATATCTCTTCTGAATATCATATTTGTCCTACTGGGTAAACTGAGGCATAAGTCTGGGAAAACTTTTTACACAAAAGGTCATTTTCTCCCTGTTAGAAAAGATTACTGGAGAGTATGTCGTGTTCTCTCAGCAGGTACTGTCAAAGGCTGATGTCTGCCTCTTCACAGGAGGCACAAATCAGTGTTAGACCACAGCAGCCTGAAAGCTTAGGCTAAGGAGAGGGAAAATAATCACCAAGTACCTTTTTTTAATGCTGGGTCGGCACTTGCTGGAAAGCAAAGAACCCTATCCTGCAGAGCTGACATTTGAGGGGGTTGTTTTGTTGTTGGTTTTCAGTGGGTTTTGTGGTAAGAAAATGTCTTCCTCTGCCCTGATGGTGTGTTTTCTACCTACTTGTCAATTGTCATGATACCTGCTCCCTGCCTGCCTTCTGAGACTTCTGCTGAGAGATCACATTTTCAAAAACATTTGGGTATCTACCTTGAGGAAGTTTAATGTGGCCTGCAATTTAAGATGCTCTTGAAAAGGCAGATTTTTCAATTTGACAGGAGCCACGTGACTACAGGATGCCAGTACCACCTGGAACGAATTTGGTCCTCCCTTCTCCACCACCTTGTTTAAAACTCTGCCACCCAAATGTCTCTCACCCTTTTCCCTTGAGTCTCCATATTTCAATATGCAGTAGTGCCGTGTAAGCACTGTATTGGTCAGGCAGAAATTTCTTCCCTCGCCTGTATTTGGAAGTATAATAACTTGTCTTTAGAGGGNAAGATGCTCTTGAAAAGGCAGATTTTTCAATTTGACAAGACCCACTTGACTACAGGATGCCAGTACCACCTGGAACGAATTTGGTCCTCCCTTCTCCACCACCTTGTTTAAAACTCTGCCACCCAAATGTCTCTCACCCTTTTCCCTTGAGTCTCCATATTTCAATATGCAGTAGTGCCGTGTAAGCACTGTATTGGTCAGGCAGAAATTTCTTCTCTTGGCTGGATTTGGAGGTATAATAACTTGTCTTTAGAGGGCCCACTTATTTCCTTGTTGCCCAAAATAAAGTAATGAATCTGAAACACTCTGCACTGCGAATGATGCTTCACTTCAAAAGTTAGAGCAAGCTGGGAGTAAAAGTAACATTGAAAAGAAAGAAACGGGGAGGTAACATCCCCAGTCAGCCGTCAGTGCTGCTGTTGCCTCCACCTCCCTGGGGTACTTTCTGCTTATCATTAATGCAATACCTGCCTGCTCTGCAAATGCAACAACTGCAATTTTGTTAGACACAGAGAACATGTGGGGCTAAGAAGACCTTGTTTTCCTGCTGACTCCACAACACATGCAGGTACTGAGTTCACGTCCATTCGTTTGCTAGCACTGAGTGGGTCTGGACTTGTGACCACATTCTAACACACGTCTACAGTGTCCTTGAAATGCCAGAGACAGGGGCTGCACAACAAAGAGCAAGGTGAGTTTAATTAGCTCATGCATTGCTACTGCAATGCCAGTGCTTGTACACGTAGAGTTGGGATCCTGATTTCAGTAGTTAAAAATGTAATTTTGTTTGTTTCATTTATTTTATGTTTTTATGTTTCATCTCTGTTTACATTATTTGTTTTATTTTTCGCTGGGAAATACTGCAACACTTACAGGACTGCAGGGCTAATAAATAAGTATCATAAAAATTATATGAAAAATATTGGTCTCTTCTGTGGCTTTATTTAGTTTTTTATTAGTAGTGGTAGCTGAAGTGCAGTCATTAAGGTACATATATACATGTGTTGAGTATAAACCAGACGTGTGGGAGAGAACTTTGGAAGGGACTTGACATTTGCGCAGTTGTTTGCATGAATATCAATGGAAAAGCTTTTGACTTTTCTAGGAGCAGAGTTTGGCTGCTGCTAGGTGCCCTTTTTCTTTTTTTTAATCCTTTAAAAGAGAATGGAACCAATTTCATGCTGACTGTTCCCAAATGCATCAAAATAGCTAGTATTTAGGGCCTTTTCACTCCTTGACCTCCTTGTTGAGAACACCAATGTCTGCCTGTCCCTTTGGAACTACTTTGAAATCACCAATGTATTAAGGGAGACTTGAGAAAAATCCTCATTATTTTAGAGAACCTTGCACTTAATAAGTGGCTGGCTGTAGAGAAAAACAAGTCTCTTATTTCTGAAAAGCTCACAGCCTAAGCAGACATGATGGTAGCAAGTGGAGCTGACAAAGTAGAATGCCAAAGCCAAGTGACAAAGGAGGGAAGTGAGATAGCAGTGATTTACTAAGACATTTGGTGAAAACATGCACCTGTCAAATTAGTCTTTGTGTTTTATGGAAAAACCCTATAGTTGCACACACAATGGATGTCCTTCGTGGACTGGTTTTCTGGTGATTAATGGAGAAAAACTCATGGCAGCAAGGAACAGCTGAGGAGGGAGGGATGAGAAAGGGTAAACGCAAGAGTGTTTACAGGACAGATAAGCACCATCAGCAGGGGACAGTGCATGGAAGTGAGAAAAGGGGCAGTCACAGAGAACTCCACGCTGAAGAGACTGGTACTGCAAAACCTGGCACACTGAAAATGGACAGACTGGTTGGGACCAAGTTATTTGCTTTATGTAATACTCACTGTAGATATTTCTACTAGGACAGTTTTCGTCATCTGGTTTTGTCACTGGCTCCTATTGTCACCAGACAGATAATAGAGGAAATGTTCCTGGGGAAGCTCTGCATGTGATCATGGCATTTGCTGCAGCAAAAATTCCTGAAATTCCTTTTCTGGTATCTTAGTGTTGGTGTGACCCGATGATGTCTGACTGCCCTCATGATTGTCTCACTGGTATCACTGACATATTTTTACTAAACATCACCCCAGGGGCTGTGGCTGAGGAGCCTGAGCTGTCTGGGTAGGCTCCTCTCAACTACAAAATTCATTTCCCTGGTCTCAGAAAAGCACAAATGAGAAAATGTGGTGCATGGATCATGGCTTCTAGCCCTTGCCTGAATATTAAGGGTTAGTCATTTATAGATCTGTGATTGGTTTCAGATTTGCTTTCTCTTTATTTTGCTGGCTCAATCTTTTCTGCTAGAGTACATGAGCACTTCATCTTTAACTTGCTTGGGCCCAAGACACCTTGGCTAAGCAAAAGAATTCTTGCTACCATTACACAGATGTAATGAAATGAATGTACAGAAAACCCTCAGCAGTTTGCCCAGATTCACAGAGGAAATCTGTGACCAAGTCTTGCATTGAACACATATCGCTGCAGATGCAGTGACCAGGTGTGGAAGGCTGTTTATATGTGAAGAGGTCTATGCAAAATATCATCCTGAAAGCTGCTCTATTGATTGCTACTGGACTCAGCACAGGTGCTTGTAAAGCAGAATTGTTGGAATCGGGTAGGCCAGAATAGTAGAATTATTTATTTTGCACATTCAGATTAGCTTAGGCATGGATGTCAGCTCTTCTTGGGTTTCAGTACATAACACTATGCTGATAGATATGAGAAGATACTTTTTTTGTAATTTTATGTATTCCAGCAGAGTCTTTTATACACTTATTTGCCTAAAAATATTGAGTTTGCATCACAATTTATCACAGAAGTCTCCATTCTCATATTAAAACCTGACAGATAAATGAGAAATGATTTAGATGTCTTACATTTTCTGGTCTGGCACATAGAAATCTTTAATTTCAATAAAAAGTTGGTCAAACTGAACTTTCAAGGAGGTAAAATTCAGTTTCTGGATAACATTGTTTCAACTGCTTTGAATTTTTTTTACCTTCTGCTCAATTATTCTTTTAGGGTTTTTATCCTTTTTAAGATTCCTGTTTGCCATAAAACTTTCTCATTTTGTGTAAGGTGTTCTATTAAATATATAACTGGGTTCAATGAGATATACTTGCATTTTGAGAAGAGTTCTTCTGTCTTCTCTGTAGTTTCAAGCTGCCTCTGTGGCAGTGATCAATCCTGATCATGGCTGGTGGGGTAGTTCAGGTCAGTGTGGGACCAGGAGTTATTCCTCGTTCATGGCTGAGGCAGGTGGGGAGTCCCCAGGTGGAACACTGAAGCTGAACGATCTTTAGCCCTGCAGAGCTTTACGTCAGAACAGGGGCTAATCTATTTTGCTAAAGAAACAGGCAGGTATAGAGACTCTCAGAGTTGACCAGTGAGGAAGACAAACTTCAGATCTTCAAAATTATTCTTAAACAGACTGTGGGTTTGCCTGTATCTTGAAGGGAGAAAAGGATGTGGTTTGATCAATCAAAAGTTATATTTCAATAATATTTAATACTTTCAGTTATTTTTCTACCATTTACACTTCCTTTTCAGTTTTACATAGTTAATGTCTTAATCAGTTTTTACTTTAAGACTGGAAAATTTGGTATATATATTTTCAGTAAAAAAATATGCACAGGCATATGGTCCCTTGGCTATGAAAGCTGCATTTTGAAGTCTATTTATCATAAACTTCCTGACCAGCTCTACTTCCCCCTTCTTTCTATATGCATTTAGCTAGCCCCAAATGCATTTCTGAGACAAGCAATTTTCCTTCTGCTACTTTTAATTTAATGTTGATGCCTTTCATCGCAATAAACTCCAGCAGAGGGGCAGAAACTCTAGAGTGAGATTGGAAACGTCTTGAGTTGGTCAGATGTGAAAACAATGTCTCTCTCTGACTCAGGAGAATTTTGTGGAATTGACTTGGATGTGCTAGTTTCTTTTGAGTTTGACTAAGCCCCTCACCAAGCAATGCACACTGTGCAAAAACAGTCCCAGCACTACCACACTGACCACCTAGAATGCAAAAGAGACTGAGCCAGACAGTAATGGACAGCTGTCCCTATCCAGACTTAGCACAGTGGTACCTTCTCTACTCCCATCACAGCTGCATTAGCCCTGGAAAGCACCATTCCCTTACTGAAAACTATCAGCACGGCATAAAATCAGACTGAAAAAATATGCCCTTATCAAAACAAAGCCTGCTATTAGAGATTAAATTTTAATGGGACTCTCATTTTTTAAAGCAAACCAGATCAAGCGTTTGCCCTTTTATTATAGCAGTAACTCCAATTATGACAGCTGTAATTAAAGTCATGTCAGTGGCCCAAATAGTGCTCATGTGGTAGATTATCTAGACCTTTTACTAATGGACTGAGAGGAAAATAACTTCCTAAGGTATTTCTCCTCTTATCTCCATTTCTCCTCTTATCTCCCTCCCAACATGAGCCAACTTTGCTCTCAATCAAGGTGATGCTTGTGGTGTTTATCAAAGGTTTGTTATGGTGTGTGCGGAATGGGAAGGTCAATATCCATCTTCAGGTGAGGAGAGGAACCAACACAGGAGTTGTGACTGTGCCTTTCAAATGCCTTGTATGTTTTCACCATTGGCAAGATTGGAGCTGGTGCAAAAGTTGGATGCAGTGAAAGTTGCTCACTAAGGTACCTCTTACCAGAGAGAGGGAGAACCCTGGGACAACACGTGGAGATGAGGCTGGATAGTCCTGATGTTGTGCCTGGACAAACTGCAAAGGTATAAGTATTAAATTATTTCATTATTAGAGGAGGAGTTGCACATGATGGGGAAATATCTTCCATTTCTCATTTTGGGTTGTAGAGGCCTAATTGTGGCCGATTACTGGGTTTTTTTTTTAATAAAAATCTTTACTTTGGCATCTCCTGTTCAGCTTTTCAATTAGCTTTGGTTCAAAATTTGGTTCTTACAGAAAATGTGGTTTCCTACTATAGTCTCTTTTCTCAGATGTAGTCTTTAAGTACTACCATAAAACTATTTAGACCATCTTTTCATGAAAACTAAATTGTGTGATATCAGCTTAGGCTTTCTTATCCAATTCTCTCCCAAAATCATGCTGATATCCCATGTTCTCTTCTTGGCTTGCAATAAGCTGTCATATTTTGAATGGGAATCACCAGGAAAGTGTCTCAGCAAACAATGTTGCCAACTCAGTAGTTGATGTGCTTGAAACAAACATTTCTGTAGTTACCAAACTTGACAAGAATTATGTGAGTGCTAAAGCAGCAGGCAAAGAATTTCAGGGAAACTTTAGCAATTCTTTTTCACTCTTTAAAGATTTGCTTCTGTCCTGATTTAGCAGGTCATTTTTCTTTCCCTGCAGTGGGATTCCCTGCAAAAGTGAGATCTTTGCCACAAAAAGGTTCTCATCTGCCAGGTCTTGGAGTGTCCAACCCTAGAAGTAGAAGATTGAGAATTCCTTGGATAAAGATGTCTCACAAATCCCTGTGTTGTGTCTGTGTAGGTAGCTTGTCAGGTTCCCTTAGCAGCCAATGCTTTTCAAAGATTAGTCTTTCACTAATTCAGACCAGTGCTTAAAAAAATTAAGAAACATCTTCCAGCTGCTTAATAGCTTGACTACAGTACAGTTAATGGCAAAAATATTTGGCATTTTAAGATTCTTCAAAGGCTTGAGAGAGAGATGGGTTTAATTCTTTCCAAGCCATATTGATTCTTACATCACGCTCAGTTTGGATTGATCTGTTTAGAATGAAGGTTTGGCACAAAGACAATTTAAAAATGTCAGAGAACCAGTAAAAAAAAGAGTGATAAAATGCACAGAGAGAAAACTGTCATCAGTATTGAAAAACATTCCTTTCTTTTTTCGTGCTGCCTAGCCTTTATTTGGTATTTTTAAAAATTGGTTTTCCTCATTTGTTTTGAAAAACATTTCATGAGCCTGCTAGAACTCCTGAGCAGTGGAGGGGAAAGATGCCCAGTTACCACCACCAATAGGGGATTTCGTGACAGCTGCTGAAAGATCACTTTAATCCATGTGCAGGAAAAGTGACTTTACTCCCTTTATTAGAGGAATAAACCCTCAATATGTTCAGCTCATGACCTACAGAAATCTGACAGGGCTGGAATGGTGCACTCCACTAGAGAGGGCTACAGTAGTTTCTTTTTAAAGGTTGTCTCTTTGGCAACATTGGTTTTACACTGCCAAGTTACTGGGATTCGCAGGCCGCAGTGGCTGCCTTGATATTTCTCTGTGGCTCTTTAGGACAAAGGGATAAGTTTTAGTCGTTTGCAAAGCCTTTTCTTCTTGTCTCCCTTTCATTCCCAACAACACACACACAATGTGTGTTGTTTTCTTGCATGCCTACCTAAATAGAGCTGATTGCTATTAACCTCCTGACATTTCTGAAGTGATCAGTAAATCTCTCTGTGTATCTGCTTCCAAGACTAAGTGTGAGTTTGGCCTTTCTCCTGAGGAGACCTGTCTTCTGACTGCTTTGATTTAGGAGCGGGATACACACCACATAAGGGTTAGGAGGAGTTTCTTCATGCACAGTTCTTCAGGCACTCCTGCCAGTGAAACAGGTAGCAAAAGCTCATGTTCACAGCCAGTGAACAATGCAGAGCAAGGGGAGAATCAAGAGTAATTTCACCAGGGGGTGTGCAGATGGATCTAGAAGGACATTTGCAGTTTTCTTGCAAAACTATTTGTAAAACAAAAGCAAAAGGAGGGAGAGTGTGAAGAGCTGAAGAGGGTAGGAGAGCAACCAGGAGCAGAGACTGACTCATGCAACAATTACTTCAGGTGCAGGCACAGCAGGCAAAGCAAAGGAACTATCCAGAGCTTCTGCAGCTGAATGGAGGAAATGGAGAGAGTGGATGGGCAAATACGCAGTCTGAAGGAATTGATGTTTATCTCATCCTTCAAAGGGCTGTTTTAGACCACAGAGAACTGCCATCACCATCAGGCTGAGGTGACTTCTGTGCTAATTATGCAAAGTTCCTAGCTGAAGAAATACTAACTTGAGTGTACAAGTCCTTGTGCTTTAAACAAATCAACAACACAATTGCACACATCTCTGAAAAAAACTACCTGAAGACCCATCACTGATCTGTTTTGGAGAGGTGGGTACAAGGAACAGCAGAGAATGGCTGTTCTATTGCACAGTTTCCTCTTTTCATTACTTCAGCCTGAGCTTGCAGCAGTCATTTCCAGAACAGCTGCTGCTGCCCAACAGAACCAAGTGATGGTGTTGAATCATTTGGCTGTGCAATTGTTTACACCAGAAACTCTCAGCAATACAGGATTAGGAAAATAAACTGATGAAAAAATGGGGGGAAAATCAAGTCTTCATTTTACAGTCTGTCAAGATTCCCATGTTTCTCTTTTTTTCCTCAGACCATATGGTAATGAGATTATTTTATTATCCCAGTGCAAATGTTGAAAATGGAAAGGGTTGGAAAAACTACCTTTGTGTTTCTGGAAAGGGAGATGGGATTTATTCATTAACAAGTTCATCTTTTTATTAGTATTGTATTTTTCCCGTCAGAACAATCAGACTTGGTTCTAAAACCAAATTTCTTTAAAGGAAAACCCTCCCTAGGAAATTGAAATGGTGATTTTTATGTCTATTCATTAAGATTTATTATTTTCATTTTGCTTTCAGCAGTCGAGGAGACTTGACAATCCGGGGCGGGCTCCTTGAGCAGGTGGCGGTGCCGGGAGGCAGCGGTGTGTGTGCTCCCTCTAGTGAGCTCTGCCCGAGCAGGAGCCCTGGATCAGCTGCCTGGGGCCTCTGGGCAGCTCCCAGGGCTTCAGCCACAACGTGTTTTCTTCCACAGGTAAAATTCACTCCAATTCAGCTGTTCAGTGTGTGGAACCTGGTTGTGCAGGCTGTCACTTCTGAACGGGAGGAATGCGGAGGCCTCTGCTAGGTTGGCCACTGGTTTATCGAGCAGGTCAGTTGTGCTCTGACTTTTCTACATTTGTGTACAGTGTTTCTGAAAATCTTTTTTATCTTACTCAGCTCTTTAAACCTTCTTTCAACAAACAGCAAATTTAAAGTAAGGAGGACTGACTTCACACCTCAAGGTGCTCAGGTAGAAGGAAATCTTAGTGGAAAAGGGTCTCCTGAAAGAAACTAATCAGTGGTGGAGCACACTGCCAGTGCAGTGCAACTCCCATCTGATGGCAAATTGCTCACATGTAACCTACAGCTCTACCCATGTGATCATACTAACTCTATAGTAATATCTGCTTTATATGTTAATATTGAAGGGGGAGGGAAAAGAGTGCAAAACCTAGCTTTTACCAGGCATTTCTGTATTTGAGTGGTGTAGAGATAAGCATATTCTCTTAAGGAAAGTCTAGAATACAAATATCACATATCAAGTAAGGATTCAAATGATAAGTAATAAAACCTGCATGCTATATTTCAGATATGGTTCTCTCTCACCTCATGGTCAATAGGAAGGGTATAAATGAGAAGAAAGGAAAATAAATGTTGGTTTTGGCCTAGTTTATTCTCCAGCCTTTAAAACATGAAATATAAAAGCAGAAGATCAAATTATTTAAGAGCCACATGTGATTATTCACAGGGCTAGAGATAATAGGGCCTGGAGTTGCAGTGGAAGGATAAGAGTTCTGCTGAAATGGTTTCTTTCTCTTCTTGGACAGAAAGGTACGTTCTGGTTGTTCTCATAGCAAATGTCAGTCTTGGATAGGATAGCATGAGAAATACAGGCATAAGGGGAAAAGGAGTAAAATGTTTGTTTGGAATGTCATTCGAATGCCCCTGGGAAATCTGGATTTGGATAATCAAGTTTTGAGTTAAATCAGGGAAGTAGAACATGACTTTTATTTAAAACATATCAGTGGCAAAGCTGTTCCATAATGCACACAAATCATTAAACTCCCAATGCATCTTGAGCTCTGAGCTGGAGGCAAACCAATAGATTTCACTGCCTTCCCTTTTGCCTTCTGAAAAGGGCAAAAATTTTGTAGCCTGCAGGGGAAACATCAGTCTTGGCAGCTCTGCATCACCTATTTCTGCTCAAACTGTAGTGAATGGAAAAGATGTTGACCTCTAAGCACAAATTGTCCATTTGTCATGATGCAGCAGAAATATCTGAAGGTAGGTTAATAGTCACTAGAGGGTGGTTTGTCTAAATGTATATATGTTTAGATCCTTTTTCAAAGTCTATAAAACACTTTGGTTATGGGAATATTTTCAAATTTTTTTACTGGGACCAGACAGAACCCTTAATTGTTTATGGGTATTGGAGATTATGAAATTGTTGTGATCACAGGACTGGTTTTTTCATTAAGAGTAACATTTGTGTCAAGCTCTATTAGTTTCTTTACGTCTGTTGTTTATTTACAGAAGTTCTGCTGCCATTTATGACTTTATACAAAACTCAAGCATTTAGTAAACCCTCAAGTCTTCTGCACTATCCTTAGTCAGAAATAAATTACAAAGAAGGAAAGTATAAAAAGAAAGCCAAAATACTTACTAGACAAAACTTTCCCCAGTTTCAGTAGACTTTTCATTCATGTACTAGATAACTTGACTCTGAGAAAACTTACTTCTCCCCCAACATTTTTACTGGCAGGAAGGTTCACAAAGCAAGGTTGAAACTCATTAAATGTTCCCCTCTAAGAAATCTTTCCAGAAAGGCACAAGGTATGTATGAATGGCATTAAAGATTTCATGATTCCGACTGCTGACAGTACTTCCACTGAAGAAACGAGGCTCATCCATGGAAACCAAATACTCTCCAGAAGAGCTCCCTCCTTCCCCACCCCCTTTTGGCCATACAAGGATTAATTGTAGTGTCAGCTGCCACAGGAATGCAAGGCATGTATCTGGTGTATCAAAAGAATAGCAACTGCTGCCAGCAGCATTCCTGTTCTTCATCCACGATTGATGGCGCAGGGAGCAGTTTACACAATCTTTGTCCTGCTTACAAGGCAGGGGGGGAATCTTTTTTACATTTTTTTTTTTCAAAAGCTTTCTTTCAAATACATATATGTACACACACACACACACATATATATATGGCAAATGCACTGATTTTTTGGAAGAGATATAGTAATTGTGTTTGCCTACAGCTGGCTATATTCTCTAAGCATGTTAGAAACTTAAGATATTTGGGGTTAAAATGGTGCTATTTCCTTTTTACTAACAGTAGCTCAAATTTTCTTCTTGGTAATGATGTGAAAATTCTGGTCCACTAAACAGAAGATGACTACTGTGTTTGGAGTAGAAATATCTTCTCTACTCCCTTAGCTGAAGTGCCACTCTTTGAAGTGTAATAAGCTAGGCATTAGTCCAGCATTTTTTTTCAATTCTCTTATCAAACTCTGCATTAACTTGTAAGAGAGTTGCATGTCTGGAAGGCCACCAAAACTGGGACCTAAAGCTTCAAGCCAGCTGCACACCGAGACAGTGGTATAAACTGAATTTTGTAGTTCAGGTACTCTAAATAGAGCCATCTAATTCATAGAAAAGAAAGTCTGGCATCATGTAATACAGAGCTCCTGTTATCTGCACCTCTGTTTCATGCAAAGCATGCACAAATTGAAATGAGACAAATTCAGTAAATAACATTAAGCATGAAGAAACAAGTCCCTGCTATTTTACATGGTTCATTTTGACATGCTGTGGTTAAAAAAAAAACAAAAACAGAAACAAAAATTGTAGGTTTTTTCTTATTCAGAATGCTCACAGAGCTAACTTTTAGTGTCTTGCACAGATAGAGCACCATGAAAGAGCATCCTTGTTGCCTTCCCAGTAGGTTAGAACTTATTCAAGAAGGCAGGAGAAGCAACCAAATTGGTTTTTTTTTAAGCTGTGATATTAATTTTTATGAAGTTTTTTACTAGCTGTCAAATCTTACTCAACTATATTGTACAAGCGAATGCACCCAGAGATAAGACAACTGAGTGCAAATATATATCCTCACAGAACAGCTTGTAAGAACAAACCTTTTTATTTCTGTTTCCCTTAGATGGCTGAAGATATCTGTTCCTACAAGCAATTCAAGAGCCCAAACAGTCCTTCAGAGAATTGCTAAGAATTTGAAGTTAAGAAGGTAGCTTATGTTAAAATTTTGCTTACATGTATGCAACTTAATGGATTTTATTCTGAGGAGGTGATTCCACAGTAGACAAGACACCAGGAGCCTTGTCCTACCTTGCTTGTGTATGAGCTGCCTCCATTTCCTTTGTTTGAGAGAGAAAAATATTTGCATGGTGACGCGGTAGTAATTTTTGCAGACATGCATTTTGACAACTAGTATTTGTAAAATATCCAGGTCATGGACAGAAGTTGCTCTGAGAGTTTTCAAAAGGCAGCCCTGCAATTCAGCATCTCGAGTTTCCAAAGGTGACCGTTCAGTCACATGGGAATGGAAATAATGCTCCTCTAAACCACTACATGTTTTTTCTATCCGTATACTTTTTCACCAGTCATTCTAGGTTCATAGTGTTATAAATCAGGATATCACTTCCTTTCTTTCTTAAGCTGGGACCTGCTTATTCACAATTTGCTATCTCAGCCGAAGATACACACCCATATGTCATATGAAGGCAGAGGTCCTACTGTAAAAAAAAAAAACCACAACAAAATCTAAAACAAAAACACACACCACCGCCACCACCATTCCTTATAGCAAAGCCCTGCTCCATGGCAAATAGTCTGTAAGTTTGTTGCTTAGATGACAGGTGTTGGTTACATTCGTAACAGTCAAGAAACAGAGTAGATAAATAAATACATTCTGGCCACTAAGCTTTGCATAACTGTTGGTGCCATCGTTGGGATACTAAACAAAATTAAAAGTAGTAACATTTGACTGATTTTATCACTTTAATGAGAAAAACATTAGAAATTGGAGAGCCTAGTAAAATTTTTGAAAAGTACTAATTAAGTTTAGAGATAACGTTAAGTGCACTTTAAGGACTGCTAAAGAGTCTTGTATTCCATAACATTTATGGTTTTATCATAGGTTTCAGTTTCTGGAAAACAGATACAATCTTTATAGCCTACACATAACCTTGAATAGGATGTTTAGAAAATATTTTTGAGACTAAGAAGCATATTATTTCTATGTTGATTATATTATTTAAGGTATGAGGTATGAATTATTTAATCCTGACATAACAATATATAGAGAGAAATGTTTTCCTTAGTCTCCAATTCAGATCATGTTGCCTCAGAATATAGCAAGAGGGAAAACATTCTCAAGTCTTAATTTTACCAGGTGTGTGTCAAAACACTGAGGTATGCGCTATAAAAATGATCTTGATAGTTTTTAAGTTTCTTGTTGTACATAATAAAAGTTATAATTAAATGCATAAATGTAAATTAATATTTAAAATTTATTTCTCCTCCAGGGCAATAGTGAAATAATGTCTGAAACACTGTGTGCGTTGCTAGTCATCCAGGCCCAAGGAAACTGAACTCTAATTATAGCAAGAGAGGAGAGACTTTTGGAAAACATTGTGTGGAAAGGTATTCTCTTTTCAAATGAAAAATTTAAAAGGTTGATTTGTTTATCTAGCAAAATCATGACTGCAAGAAGATAGGATACTGCCTAGAATACATGGAGCAAAGCAGGGAAAGAGACATTTAAAAAAGGGCAGTGTTGTTATGAGGATAAATTGGCCATGAGTTAGTTTGGGAGAAATATTATGCAAAATTCCAGCAAGTTGCGGAGCAGTGGGGTCACAAACCTCTGACCTTTCCTGATGAGTGAAACAGAGAATTTTGATGAGATTGTATGAAATGAAAAAAGCCAGCAAAAACTTTACTCCTGTCTACCTGTAAACAGAATAAAAAACACTTGGGAATTTATTCTGAATGCCAGGATTCTTAATTCAGTTCACTTTCTCGACTTTAAATTCTGTTAAAGTCTCTTCTGAAGGAGACTTTCCAAGTGGGAGTTTTAGTGCAGTGAAGCCAAGCCACACCACTCTCCATGGTTTCCTTGCCTGTTGTTCCTGGTTGCCTTGTGTCAGCAGAGCCAGTGGTGTTTGCAGGAGAAGCCAGGGAACTCTGCCCTCATCCAGACTGTTGCCCTAATAATTCAGTTACCATCCTGTAACTATAATTGTTTCCCTTTTTCCTGAGGGAAACCTAAAGCTGAATGTCAAACCGAATTGCCCTGAATGTTAAATTGCACCTTTGTTACAGTTTGAACGCGTGCTGTCTTCTAGGCTGTCTCTGGCAGGGCTTCTGAGAGCTTTAACACAGGTGGGCGAGGGGTTTCTTCTGTTGTGACACGTTGCTCTATGAGCAGTCACAAGTGTGAGTTCTTGGTAAAGGTGGTAAAGTCAGTTCAAGTGCTTTCTGCCCTCTTCTATTTTAATACTTGGAAAAGCTTTTACAAATTTCTATTTCTATTCTGCCTGACCTCCCCACAACTTTTCCTTTCTGGAGAGGAAGAGACTGCAGTGTAGGAAGTTTTTCTGGTTTGTTTTTAACCCTGGTAACTTCAGCAGTCTTGCTGATAGCACAGTACCTCAGAGAGTCACACTGACACAGTGAAGAAATGCTGAAGCAAAAGCTGGACTGAGCGGCAGAGGAACTTCTTGGTCCAATCTAGCTGCCAGAAAAGTGTTTGTGTTAAGCCCATATTGTACAAGGCTTATTGGATAGCTGACAGGTAATAAAGTGAGCTGCTTAAAAGATTGGGGATTGGGCATGTTTCCCAAATCCAGAGATAGGACTATTCAGGGAACTTGCTAGAAGGATAGGATCTACCTTTAATGGATATATCCATCTATTAAGAAGCAGCTGTGTACATGGCATGGTTTGGTCTTGTAGCTCAGATGGAGGATCCCTAGGTACAGCTTAGCGATATCCAAGATTGATGAAATGGGTTTGACTGCAACTCCATTAATTTTCACTGGCACTAACAGCCCTCTAAGAATGACCTGGGAGCAGGAGACGGCTGGCAGGCAAGGCGTCTGTCTTGCTCCTGGTGTTTCTCTTGCTCCTGGTGACAGGCTGGATGGGATCACTCAGATTTGGCTCTGAAAACTGAGGAGAGCCTTTCAACATGTTTGCAGTCGATGTTATAGGAAGACCCCAGTGGAAGACAGACCTGAGCCCAGTTTAAGATTACTTTCTCCGCAGATGAAGTTATGGTGGATCAGGTTTATTTTCACAGCTGTTCAACTGTGAATAAGCATCACTTTTAAACTGTGGGACACAGCACGCCTTGAGCACAGTGTCTGTAGATGTTTTCTGGTGTGGTACAGCTCCTGGGGTGGCAGCCCACGCTGACCCATGTTAGTGCTGCTCTGCCCTGGGAGGGTGTGCACACTCCTTGAAAGCCAGAGCATGATTCTGCCTGTGATGGCCAGGATGGCCATAGGGTCTGCTCATACACCTCCACTTCCTTCCTCTTCAGCTAAACCAAGTAGGTGAAGAAGTAAGGACAGTTTCTAGGAAGCTGTCTTAAACCATAAATAAAGGCTGAGTGGGACCACTCAGGCCCTATACTTGAGGCAGGAGGACCTTAGGCACCTCATGAGATGTCAGAAACCCATGCTGGTGCATGGGAGAAGAGCAAGACTTACACTGAGCTTCACCCATGTCCCACCTCAGCTCAAGAGGAGAGATTTCCTTAGATGAAAATGTCTGGATAGTCCCCAGTAAGAACATCATATATAACCACCATAAAGGAAGGCAAAAAGAGACAGCTAAATCTGTCACCTCCAGACTTGCCACAGGAGCAGAAAACATCCTTCATATTCTCAATGAAAGAAATGTTACATAAGTAAAACACTGAATAATTGAAATATTTTGAAAAATACAATTTAGTGAGAAGTTATTAGTGAAGGAAGATACTCTTAAACAGAAGCTATGCAGAGGTCAGCACTGAATTCACTATTTAACATATTCAGCAGTGAATGTTAAATTCTTGTTTGTAGAATTTACAAGTGTATTGCAGATGCTCTGCCAGACTGAAGATGCAGTCCTTCAGAGAGATCAGAAATACTAAGAAACAGAGTCCATTTAAGTGAAATGCATTTTAATATGAGAAGAAACCAAATGATGTGTTTAGAAATAGAGAACAGCATAGGGGGAGAGAAAAGCAGTGACTCTGAAAAAGAGTTTGGAGGGGGCACTCTGTCGGCGTGAGAGTCCCTGCAAAGACAGGACAGTTAGAATGTACCTTGGAGTACAGAAAGAGGAATGTATGGATGCAGCAACAGAGTTTTCTGTGTGAGTACCAGCCAGAACCTGAAATCGTTTCCATTTCATACTTTTTAAAAGGATCTTAAAAATTGTAGTGTATCAAGAAAACAATACTAATCACTAAAGGGGAAGAGAAAAAGCTGTATAATGAGACACTGGCAGATCAAGTTGTTCTTTATACTAGAGCAGACTGAGAAATTACTTCATCTGAGTATAAATGTTTCATGGCAAGAACAAAAGGATACAAAAGTGCTCCTAATTTAGCAGAGAAATAGACAACAAGAACTAATAGCTGGAAACTCAATGAGACAAACTCAAAATTAAGTATTAGGCAGGGAGATTTTATTATTATATTTATTTAGCTGTTATTTACCACTGCCAAAGTGAATACAAATCAACAAAAGCAAGGGCAGGATATCTTCAAACTAAGAGCTAGTCTGCCTAATACAGGTAAAATACAAATATAGGCTACAGACAAAGATTATTTCTGTCCAAAACTTAGTTTTAAGAGTTGTGTTATATTTAAAATAATGTAAGAAGGGGAAATATTCTTTCACACCTTTGTCAATATCCTGAAACACCTGCATTACTGTTTCAATAGTTTTCTGTGTTTTTAGCATGGCTACATCTAGTTACAAATTATTTTAATTTGAGTGCGGGTTTTTAATTAGTATTATTGATGATAATTGAACTGATATCAGCCTTTCTTATCACCTCATGAAGTACACTGACCTTCTTCTGTGCTGGACTCTTCCTAATCCAGTGGTGTATGGAAGAGAATCACAGCCCACCTTGTTTTGTGGCTGTATTTTACAAGGTAGTGAAAGTAAATGTGAAAGACACCAGAAAAAAAAGGATGGTGTTAGTTGCTTTTGGTAAGAAATGAGAAAAGAAATCCAGAGATAGTTTTTCCTCAGGATCTGAGAGAGATGCAGAATTGCCAAGGACTCCAGGGCTTCCCAAAAGCTGTCACCTCTGTTTCTAAAAAGTAGCATAAACGTTAGTTCTTCTATGTAAAAGACTCAGAGGCCTGCAGTCGGTGTTGATTTTGGCTGGGAGAGAGTTAATTTTCTTCCTGTTATCTCCTGTGGTTCTGTGTTTCAGATCAGTGACCAAAACAGTGCTAACAGAGAGACGTTTTCATTAATGCTGAGAAACACTTGCACAGTGCCAAGGCCTTTTCTGTTTCTCTCACCACCCCACCAGTGAGAAGGCGGGGGGGCACAAGGAGCAGGACAGCTGACCCCAGGATGTCCCACACCATNTTATCTCCTGTGGTTCTGTGTTTCAGATCAGTGACCAAAACAGTGCTGATAACAGAGAGACGTTTTCATTACTGCTGAGAAACACTTGCACAGTGCCAAGGCCTTTTCTGTTTCTCTCACCACCCCACCAGTGAGAAGGCGGGGGGGCACAAGGAGCAGGACAGCTGACCCCAGGATGTCCCACACCATATGGTGTCATGCTCTGCATATAAGCCTGGGGGGAAGGAGGAGGAAGGCGGGCCGTTTCTGTTTGTTTTCCTGAGTCACCCCATATATGATGGAGCCTAGCTTTCCTGGAGATGACTGAACACCTGCTTGCCTATGGAAAGCAGTGAATGAATTCCTTGGTTTGCTTTCTTTGCGAGTGGGGCTTTTGCTTTACCTATTAAACTGTCTTTATCTCAATACATTAGTTTTAAATTTTTGTTCTTCTTGGTCTCCCCCAACCCACTGAAGGGGAGTGAGCAAGATATTGCGTGAGGTTTAATTGTTGGCTGGAATTAAACCGCAATACAGACTTGGTCATTGCTAGGAAACTGTCCCATATTTGTGCCCATAGGCAAAATTATGTGGTAGTGGATAAGCAGAGTTGCATCTGGTCTAAGAGATGGGTAAAATTTAAAGCCTGATATAGAACAAAAAGCTCAGTTACTCAGCCTTCTTGCTCTCCTTTCAGTGCTGTAGTCTGCAATGCATTAAGTACTCTTCTGTCTTTACATTAGCAGGCCCAGTTCTCCATCATATCCATCATTTTTACTTGAGCAGCCCCTGCGCTTGAGAATTTTCCTCTGGTTCTAGCTGTGGTTTGAGCATCTGTCTGGACAGCTTTGGATCTGCAGTAGTTAAACATCCTGTGACTTGTCTTCAGTTGTCACATTTCAGGTCCTTTCAAAAGACACACATGCGCTACTTAAAACTTTCATTTAGCTCATTAGTAATTTAAGTGTAGCTTAATGGTATGCCAGATGCTCTCCAGTTCAGGGAAATATGCCCATCTGTGTGTGGCTCTCTCCTATGAAATCTGCATGCTGCAGCAGATTTCCTCAGACAGATGAAATTGCTGGAGAACTGATGCAACATCCACTTTTGTCCAGTTTGCAGAGATTAATTGCTACTTTGTGCTCTGCTCCCAGCCTCAGCCCAAGAGACATGCTGGAGGGTGAGTACTGGGACACCTTGCTGGGGCCACTGAGAACAGGTTGCTACCCAGAGATCCCTGGAAGGTGTTGGGAGCTTTGGGGAAGACGGATGAACTTCCCACTTGTAAAGGAGAGTCTTTTAGCTTTAAAGTACATGGACAGTATCAGCTGTCCTAGATACTGATTTCACTGAACATTTCTTTGTCCTTGTGATACACCAAATATGCTATTTGTGAATGGCATATTTACTGCTATTTTTCCTTCAGCCCTTAACCAATATAGTGGCTTTCTCCATATGCTTTCTCAACCAGAGAGGAAAAATCTTGTCTTGTAGATTGATCTACTTAAGGAAAAATGGTTCTTCTTCTTGCTACTTAAGAGTCAGAGCTCTTCTAGACTGTTTCTTCTGTGTAAATTTCTGGGGGAATGAGTGAGAAAAAGAAATGGAGGACAGAAAGGATATTTTAGGCAGCTGTTCAGCAATCTGTGAAATAATTTGAGGTCTTTGCTCCACAGGTGTCCGTGTGACATATTCTCCATCACTATTTATAACCTTTTTGGCTTTACAAGCAAAGAAGGCAGGAAAATGCATGGAAATGAATCCAGTCAGCTATTTTTCCATGCCTATATGTGGTACTCCAGTTGATGGGCAAAGATATTGGGAAGGAATATTGTGAAGGCTGTGCACAGGGAGCTGGTGCTCTCATGCCCCTACACTGCACCTAATTTTTGAAAGAAAGGTGGGGAAAGGACTTTCAGACTCCAGATTTGTAACTACAGAGCCTTTCATGAGAACTGTAATCAATTCTGAAAATTCTCCTTTCCAAATGCCTTCAGAGATATTTTTTCTGTCATATACAACAATAAAATGAATGTGAAAAGAGTTCATATGTGAGGTTTCACATTGAATTTTAAAGCTAAAGCAGTGTCAGGCTTGGTGTGAAAGTAATTTCATTAATTTTATTCAGTAGATTATCAGCTACAGCTTTTATATCTGCACCAAGTTTGGTGAACTGTAAACTTGTGTGGTAAATGGGAAAGGTAGTGCCTTTTAAATTGTGAAAAATCAACATTAGCTGCAGTGCACAATATGAGTCTGTTTCTTGTAGGTAGCTGAATAAAACTGCTATTTTCAACCATAACTGCCATTTTCAACCAGGTGACTATGCTGAACAGATGACTGCATTTTGTTCACATAGAAATTTGCCAATGTGTTTAGTTATTTGCAGGATGTATTGCTGATGGAAACCATCATAACCTGTGTGACCAAAATTGGGAAGTATAACAGTGGTGCTTGGGATACATATATTTTTGATAGCTATTTTCTGTTTACTGAACCTTATTTTTTTTTCTCTCTATGGGCTGTCACTTCAAAATCCAGAATCCAGTTCCTACCCTGATGGATTGCTATTTCTTGACTTCTTTGGCCTCTATCTCAAAAGAAGGATGTTATAACTAAAATCAGGGCAGACACCTCAGTTACTTCAGACTCACAGAGTCTTTAAAAGGTGGAGGAGGTAGATTCATCAGAGTGTAAATCCAAGGAATGCTATTCCAGGCAGATATGTATATGCTATTCCAGGCTGAACCCTGTAAGAAGGCCAGGTAAACTTATTGTGTGACTGCAGTGTCTTATGAGAAAGGAGAAATCTTAGAGAGAATGGTGGGAATTAAAAGGCACCCATCTCTAATAAAATTGCTTTTAAGCCCTACTCTCCCTTCTTCCTCAGATAAAGGCATGCACAGCAAGGAGAACTGATAATGAGTTTTGAACGATTCTGCATAAATTTTCCTTTCCTGTGACTCGTGGCTACCTCCTAGTTCCTTAAATGCTCTACAGAAAGTGCAGCGCAGACACCAGCTCTATTGGCTGGCTCAGGTGGTTTGTAACACAGGGCTTAGGTAAATATGGCTCTTGCTCCACATCGCCCCATGTGAAAAAATGTTCCTCTTTTAGGGAAGAAAGCCACCTTGCTTAATGGAAACCAAGTCCTTTTGTGTTTTCCTCAGGAGTTGTCTGTCTTGCTTGGAGAATGACTGTCCCCTAGTGATGGAGAGTGCCACGGCAATCTGCCATGATAGTGACACTCCTGCCTCTCTCCCAGGATACAAGATCACAGATAGTCTTGATGCTGTTCTGGTGGGTGTTTTCATGGGCTGGCTGGGGTCTGTGGAGCCTGGGAAGAGAAAAGTTCTCAGTGAGAGGAGGGATCTCTGTTTGCTTTTGCAGAAAGTTGAATTTTTCTAATTTTTCTTCTTGTGCTCTTCAAGTATGGGACTTCCTTGCAGATGGCAGTTCCCTTCAAGAGCTCGGCTGGCTCTCCCAGCCAGCAGCTGTGCTGTGCCTACACAAATCCAGCGTGGCCACTTGATAGAGAGGCGGAAAGGAAAAGTGAGAACTTGGTGCATCTCGAGTAGCCCCCCCTCCTCTCTTGGAAGAGAGAGGCTGTGCAGGGCTACTGCTCATGTGCCAGCAGACTGGAAGCAAAGATAAAGCATTCAGGACAGATACTACATTCACCATCATTGCAGAAATCATATCCATGTGCTACATGGCCGACTGCAAGTGCACCCTTATCCTTGTCCTGCTACACTGTCTGTTGTGTCCCTGTATAGCAACACACCGGGAACATCCACATTAGCATTTTGGTCTGGATCAGGTGTTCACTTTAAGGTGAATGACTTTATCATCCCTGCCTTCCAGGCTTTGCTTACCCTCGCCAAGTGGTGTGACAGCACACGAGCTGAACTCCTGTCAGCGGAAACCTAGCATGGAGGTGCTCTCCAACATTTAGTAGGTGCTTTGTCCACAGAAGCAAACTAGAGCAAATTAAAATCTCACCAAATGTGCACAATCTGAACTTTGAGCCCTTAGCAGCAAGTATTTCCCTTCTTATGTTCTCTCCTATTAGGATGTTCTACATGCAGTTGTCAGGAGCATTTACTAGAAATTAACTGTGTTTACCCAGTTTTCCTCAGAGAACTAATTTATGGTTTACTGACCAGCTTTCTGTCATTTCCAACTTGTTTTTTCCTTTCTCATTATCTTCCACTTACTACTTTAACTAAGGGAGTCCAGTCAAGATAGGAATTAAAAGATTTCTGGTCATTATGTGACTGTATGCAAGTGAAGGTTGAGTCTTATTATAAGGTCAGTCAGTAAAAATAATCAATTGCTTCTTCACAGATAATGTGATTTTCTCTGGCCTTGAGAAATCTGTACGTACTTCCTGGCTTGGTACACCTTGCATTTTATGCCTTAGTGTGCAATGATCATTTGATTCTAACAATTAAGATGGGGATAATCTCTATCAATCTTCATAATAATCTTCTATTATATCTTAACAAATGAGATGAGAAATAAAACACCCTTACTCTTGTATTAGTTCTCTGCAGATGTCCTCTTAAAGTTCTAAATTGCACAGTACAGCCTAATAACTATTAGCTGACTATGAGTGCATATTAAGGAATATGTATGTAAAAGCAGAATGCACTTGTTTCAGCTCACAAATTTTTTTAAATAGGAGGACAAAAAGCCCTTATGTTAAAGTGTGAAAAATCAGCTTGTTGAAGTGTTATAATCTCTCCGTAGAAGGATTGGGAAGGATGATTTACTTGAATCCTCTGTAGAGGCATACTGTAGTCTTTACCAACTGTTATCAAATTTACCACAGCAGTGAGTTACAGTGGGTTACAGCCCAGGCAACACAGGTAAGGCATGAACACAAAGAGAGAGGCTTCCTCTGAAGAGATGATAATGCTGTAGCCACACTTACATTGTTCTCTAACTCCTGTCAAACTGCCTCAAGATGGGGGGAGTCAATAAAACATTCCTATCATAGACAAAAGGCTCATTTGTATTACCCAACAAAATCAATCAAAGCTAAAATTTCATTTTCTAGTGGTCTTGATGCAGGTTCCTCAATTTTCTCATTATATATTTCTTGATAACTTGTGATGTTCATTGGGGAATGACTAAGATATTTTACACATGATGTTAAAAGATTTTCTCCTGGTACTATCAGGGAGCATTAGGACTTTCTAGGCTCTGAAACATGGAAGCTATTAAAGCTCCAGGAATTTGGAGATCCTCTCTTTGGCAGTGTAGTAAATACACTGATATCAAAATGCTGTGTCTAATGCTGAAGTCATTAAAAAGCAAGAATGATTTTTTCAGTGAAAGCACACATTCCTAGGTTAAAAACTGCCTTTTGAAAAGAAATGCCTGTCAAACTCATGAAAGTTTTCCATTACTCCGTGATCTTCCAGAAAGTGATTGATAAATATTTTCAGCTTCATTTCCCATTGCACCATTTAATGAACTCGCTTGTGCTTGGTTGCTCTCCATTAAATTTTGTAGGAGTATGTCACCTGATCAAGTTCTTGTTTTACTTAGATGGTTCCAAATATGTAGCCAAATTAAAGATGTATGGATGGCCAAACTTAGCCACTTGCCAGTTTTAGTTTCTCACTTACATGACATTTAAAGGAGCCAGTGTGTTTTCCCCACATCATGCAACAGTGAGGATAATAAATAGATAAAATTGCTTCCTCTTCGAACTGCACAAGAGACTTGATTCTAATAGGGTCTGTAAAATTAGCTCAGAAGGCTTTAGGGAGACTTGAGGATCTGGGGGGTATACTTAGGGTCAAAGCTAAAGTAGAAACTTTGTTCTTTCTAAGCCATTACATTTCTGAAGGAAGCTCCATGAAGATGATACTCAGGAGTGTTACTTTATAAGGGAGAAAAGGATCATACCAGTAAATCCTGGGTTTGAAGAGCTGTCAGGAGGACCTTCAGTGTCAAACCTGGGCTCTTGGGCTGGCACTGGTGTGAGCCCTTAGCTGTTGTAAGGGCTTCCAGAGCAAACTGTGGTCAAGGGCGTCATGCCTCTGTTTTTGGTAGTGGCAGACAATGGGAAATTGTAGACACAGGAGACAGTCTAGGTAGAGAGTCTCTGGGAAACTGATCTTCACTGAGCACTTGGCAGTGGGAACTGAGCTGGTTTCCTGAGGCTGCCTCGTCCCTGGACCGAGAGCAGTGTAAGGGAAGATCTAAGATCCCAGACTGTTTGGTTGGATTTAGCTCCAGACTGCATGTAGTACTGTCCTGTACCCTGAGCCTCAAAAAGGGGCAAGAGGAACAAGCTGCGCCTCATGAGCTGCTCAAACAATTGCCAGAGTATAGAGCTGGAGCTGCTGATGGGGACAGTGAAATCATGACAGTGAGCTCTGATCTGCTCTAACTGAAAAGCAGACACAGCTTCAGAAGGATGGGGTCAGGAACAGTCTTAGAGCTATGCTGCAGCTGATTCAGAGAGACTTCTGGGGGAGACTCAAGTGCTTGTTTGTGACCAGAATAGGATCATTTTAGTAACAAGCCTTTTAAAACATTTCTTGCCAATTTTCCCCTTTCATCCACTGAAAGGGTTCTGTACTCATCTGCATGCATCTCCTGGTAAAAGGCTTTCTCTCTTTAATGGCTATGTTCCACTCCATCCAGAGATTAATAGAAGCACAATTATTAATTGCGAATCTATAGCCTTTTGCCAAGGTAGGGAGAGTGTAACTACTCACAAACATTAGCTCCAGATGAAATGCCACGTTCAAGGTCTCAGCTGTGAAGCTGTGCTTTTAATTAATTTTCAGATTTTTCATTCATTCTCAGAGATATCACAAGAATCTGCAAATACTCATTTAATCTCCCTGGGCTGAATCCTGCTTTCATCCTCCTGGTGACTGCAGGGATGGTTTGTTTGCGTGGATGACTGCACTCTTGAGCCCATTGGCAAAACAGTGCCAAAGGATTTTGAAAACTCTAGGAGCCTTTTCCACAAAATCAGAGGTCAGGGGTACCTGCCACCCAGCAGGAGGGTCTGACTGTGAAGACTTCCATCCTAAGGAGCTGCAGTAAGGAACATGGCTCAGAAAAAAAAAAAAAACCAAAACAAACCAACATCTAGATAAGTTCATGCTGGGTGCATCCTTCAGCCCATGTAGTTAGCTATTCCATTGTTTTTATCTTCCTGCTAGTAATTGTTACAGAATAAAAATCTGCCAACTGTCAGGTGATTTTTGCACAGTGATCAACATTTTTGAGTTGATCTTCAACAAATTGAGATGAGTTTTTGATGCTGAATGTTGCAGGGTTTTCTTTTCCAGCCCCAGAATTTTCTTCTTTTTGGCAGTATTCCCATCTATTGGAATTGCTCCAGTTTTCCATGATTGATTATAATATAAATAATTTATAAATGCTAATGAATTGGAGAACCCTTCAGCTAAGCAATTTTAGGCATTATGGGGGTGCAAGTAAGTTGCCCAGATGTGTTGATTACTTATACCTGGTTTTAAGCTTGATAGATGTGGTCTTTTTTAACTATATTGCAATGTTTTGTATTATATAAAATAGATGCATTCTCATTTTATAATTCTCTTTATAGAATGTTAATATCTAGTGTACATTTTAACTTTTCTCTGGTGTTATTCACGATATCTCTTTCTGTCTTGAAATATATTTAATCCTTGGTCAGGCATTTCTTATTAAAAATTCCATCTTACTGTTCTTAATTATTTTGCCTGCTGAGATGTCACTGAGTTTTTAAATTGCTGGGCGTTTCCTCACATGTCTTAGCTACATCTTTAATTTTTCCATTCTTTAAATATTCACTTCCTCTATATTCTTGCAACTAGGTGTCCTTATCAGTAGGGTTCTTTTGCTTTACTGGTAATGCTTTATATTTTTTTCTTTTTCCTTCATATATAAAATGGTGAGGTTTGGAGGTTTCCAGTAGCGTATCAGTAATTCCAGGTTTATAGCACTTGAAATTTTTTAGTAGTTCTGGTAGCAACTAGCCCAAGTGAGGAAGAAATGGCTTTTTAAGTTTTTCCCCAGGGTGTATACCATGACTAACCATATACTCTGGATGTCCAGTTTATATATATGTTGGCTGTGATTTTCTTTCATGAGTGAAGACCAATTTTGGTTAGTGCTTATTTCTTTTTTGCCCCTTAAGGTGAAATTCAGTTTTGAGTTAACTTACATTTATCAAAACAGGCCCCTTCACTATGAAATTTGTCTGTTCCTTTTTTCTTTATTCCAACTGAGACATTGAATTCTAGTTTTTTGAGATGTGCAATACAATATTTCACCTTAATATAGCCGTGACTTCTGCTCATTCTGTTCATTCTGCACACTGTAACTGGAAGTTTAAGGAACAGTTTGTTTAGTTTTCCAGTGGTATTTTCTCATCTGGGATAAAGCTCATCCATCTCTTTATTTTAATCAGTTACAACTTTAATCCTCAAATGTTTTAAATTTATTAATCTGATTCAAATTAAATAGATAAGTGCTAAGTATGGTGGGCTCCAGTTTGCAATGTTGCATTGGAAAATGGAGACATTATGTGCCAACAGTAATATGCATTGTTGGTTTATTTTAAAGTGTGTGGTCTTTGTGGAAACACAGCATCTTAATGATAATTGTTTCTCTGACATATTTATAAATTGTAATCAGGCTATGAAAAATGCAGTAACAAAAGTCACGGTGCCTGGGACATGGAAAATCAGGCAAATTCCAGCTCAGTTCTCTCTCCACTGTAGCGTGAGAAATCACTATGTCAAGTTTTTGTGTAACCCCCAGACAGGCCTGAAAAATATTTCTGTTTACATATTCACAGGCTCTTCGCAATTGCTATTATACTCCCATAAAATTAAATAGTAACAGGAATGTGCTTGAAAATTATTTTGTACGTGTTGATATTCTGGTCATACTCAGATGTTGCTGGAGAAAAGGTCCCTTTAGCCTGACCCCAGTCTGATACGGAGGTCTGTATCTCACAGATGCCTCTGTGGCGCCAGTCTCGGCTGCCTTCAGCATGCCACAGCTCTCTAAGCCTTGGTACCAGACAGAACTTAGGGACAGCCTCGTAATGTGTACTTCCCTGCCTCTGTGTGTGTGTGTATAACTGTTTCAGCCTAGCCCCTTTGCTTTGCTGAGATTAACTTGTTTTGCATTTTTAAGAGTCTCAAAATTAAGCCTAACAGGCACCAGGGCCCCCTATTTTCTTGAAAACAATAGATTTGAATAAATTAGGGTTTCGAACAAACCCATCATGGTGTCAGCAGTCCCAGATGAAATTGGGCATCCCAGAAGCTGGAATGCGTTTCCTTGATACGTTTCAAGAACCAGGGGACGACATGCCAAAGGGCTGCGGGGGTGAGGTTGCACAGCTCATTCCCTGGCACACAGCAGAGCATGGCAACTGCAGAAACAACCTCCCCATTGTGGCAGGCAGTTAGAAGTAATCAGGATGCTGTAACAGATAAAAGACCAAGATCCTTCCCTCTCATTATATGGTATGGCTGAGCCATTCATTTTAATCTTCCCATCATTGCAGCAACTTTTTGTTAAATCTAATCATTTTTTCCCTTGTGTATGAACACTGCTAGCCTCTCTTTTCTATCGACTGGCCTCAAACCTATGTATGCATTTGTGTGTATATGTGTACATATATATATACACACACAGAGGCAAGTATTTATTTGTGTGTGCTCACACCTGTTAGAAAAACATGTTCCTTTGTGCTTAAAGGAACAATGCTGTGTTACTGCATATGTAATGTTGTGGGTCTGTCACGTTTTGTGTGGCTGGACTGGTGTTGCTATAACTCCATCTCTTCCTTTTATTTGAATGAAGTTAAAAAATTCCTTCTGGGTCTAGGCAGCCATATGTTCCTTACAGTCCCCAAAACAGCGGAGCCACCTTATTACCCCTCTAGATTTGTATCAATCCTTCTCACGTGTTAGATGAATGCTTATAAACTGTGGCAAAAGGGGGCACAAATTCTGATTTCCTTCTCATTGCAGTCAGATCCCAACAGCCTTCTGAGGCATCAAGGTGTGCATGAGGTCATTTTGCCCTGCATAATGCCAGGTAAGTGAATTGATTTTCGTTTATCCTTTAGGCAAGGGTGGCGGTATCTGTCCAAGATTTTTCCGCAGTTTGCAGGGTCAAAGACAAGAGTGAAATAAAAGCACAGTGTGGATACCCCTTTGTTGCTCTTCCAGTCTTAGAAAAGCTCTTAGGGTTGGAAAATAGGCTTAAAAGAGAGTGCTAAGATGTCTCTTTCTGGGACCAGAGAATGATCTATATAAGCTTTTGTTCCTGGAAAGAGAAGCAAACTACAAGGTTTTAGTGCTTTTACAGATTGTAGCAGAGCTCCTGTCCTTGCACCCTCCATAGCAGATATGGTCGTGATTGTTTTAGGGTTTGTATTGCACCCTGTTCTGGACGCACAGAGTTTTTTTAATTGAAGACGAGTGATACTAGGCAGGGTTTTCTGAAAGGGCTGAAAGACAGCACCTGCTGATCTTAAACTGAATCTCCTCCCTTTTGGACAGTGAGGCTGGGGGCGTGTTAGTGGTGGCAGCTTAATGTTAAAACCCAGTTGTGTGCCTGTGCAATCACTTCGGTATCCAAGCATGTGGCACAGGCCTTTGGCACCGGCTCCTGCTCTCTGCCTCTGCTGGGGAGGCAGTGAATGCCACACGGGGGGATCTCTGGAGCCGCTGGTGTAGGAATGGTGGACCACTTACCAGAGCTGTTCCTCTTCTCTCCTCTACACGAGCCCTATGTGGGCACCCACCAAGCCGATGAAGGAGGTGGTGATTTCTTGTGAGAAATTAAAGAATACATTCAGCTGTGTCAGATCACTCACCGCTGAGGAAGTATTTTTTTCACAGAGCTGTCAGCAGAAAGCAAGAGTGTTACATTCAGTTGATGAGATGAGCCTGTAGTATCAATTATCCCATGTTTTTGGTGGTGTTGTGCCAAGATTATGCATCTCAGTTTGCATGGGTGTGACCAACCTTCCTGTCTGTGCTACCCTGAGCTTTGGACTCTTTTTGCTTTCAAATTTGAGTTCGATTTAGGCCACCATGAGCAAGAAAGATGACAGCTGCATCAGTTTCTGTCATTAAAACCTGAGAAGTTGAGTTGTTTGTTGATGTCAGCAAGGTTATTTTCTATTTTTCAACAATGTGAAAGAAAAGTCAGATCAATTATGCATCTCACTCCTACACTACTAATGGATGGACAGACAAGGGTTTTTTTCAGCTGACATCTAGTATGCTAAGTAAAGAGATTATTTCCCTCAGTTTGATTCCTTCATGTAATGAATGATAAGTAGATGAATCAGTGGGATAAAATGTGTGACAGATAACAAATAAGTTACACACTTTGCAAGTTTGCATGGATGCCCTGACACAAGGAGGTAGACAGGTGCTGCCGTGCAGACTTGCAGTCGTTTCTGACATCAGTACCTTGATGTTTAAATAAGTTGCATTTCCAACTGATTTCCCAGATGCTCCTAAGATTTTAGGATCTTTTCAGGGCACAAAAAGCCCTTGATCGAGTGTCTTCATGACCTTTAGAAATGAATTTAGAGCTGTTTTGGAGTTTTTGTTTTCAAGGAATAACACTCTTTTACAAATTGTGATATTTGTAGTTATTCCCTAAGTTCTCAACATTGCTTTGGCTTGTGGAGAGCTCTCTCAGGTGGCACAGAGGACAGGCAGGTGTCATGCAAACCAGCCTCTCGGTCACTGGCTGCAGTACTGAGGCAGAAGCAGAGGCAAGGCTTTGCTTCATTGCAAATTCATATTGCACTCATATTAATAAAGCACCTGGCCTTTTAGTTACCCCATGAGTGGTGAGAAAGAAAGGTAATCATTTTCTTCTCTTTTCTCATGGAGCCCATGAGCTCATGGTGTTCTGTGTTATGGATTCATAGCCATAGATTATCAAAGCGCTCCTTATGTCTTTGTTTGTAAATGGCCCCTTCTCAAAGCACTGGTAGATTGATTCTGACCGGTACAAGATCTTCTCTTCCATTCCATAGTCCCTCCACTGACTCTCTTTAGGGGTACAAAAAAACATAGTAATATAATTTTTAAAAATAACTTTATTTGCAGTATCTATTTGTTTTTAAATTAATCCAAAAATGAATTATTTCTAGTTAAGAGATGTAATTTTTTTTTAAGTTTATGGATTTCAAGGCAATCTTTTTTAAAAAAAGTAAATAACGTCCATAAGTAACTGCTGTCTTTAAAAATAAGTATTTGTCTGATATCAAAACACTGTGCTAAACCCTTTTAAGATTCCCATTTGACTGTGCTGGCCAGGTAATCTGAAAGCTAGCTTCCTGCATTCATAAATTGTAATTTAACACATACATTGCTTCTGGTGTTCACTTACTGTGAATAACTCTTGAAGTAACAATAGCACAGCAAAAATAACAGTTGCAGCAAAGGATGGACTTAGAACATCTAAGAAGCTTAAAATGGGAAATGTGTTCCACTGGTAACACTCATGTTTTGAATTCTCTTATGAGCAAGGTGGGCTCAAAGCTTTATTTTATCATAACCATGTCATAGTGTATTATGAGATATGTGTTATTTTTTCATGTAGTAAACTGTAACATGCCTATGCACAAAAGGATACTGTCCCTCAAAACAATATTTATGGCATTATTATATATTTTTTTTATTTTCCATTTGTATTATATTTACAAATGTTCACTTGTTTCGAAAGATCAAAAATATAGCAAAAGTTCATCATGACTGTAGTGAAGCCAATAATCCTATTAATAAAGTTACATGGAATAATTTTTTATTACTGATTAGCTGAAACAATTAGTAAGAGGAAAAATAAGTACCAGAGTTCTTAAAAAAAAAAAAACCCCAGATCTTACAAGCTCTGCATCCCACAGGACTAGCTTTTGAGATTGGAAAGGATTTTTAGGTCAGAGGTATGTTTTCTTTTGTCTGCACTTTGACAGATAATGTAACTTTCTGCATTTATTTTTATTATCTTACTTGTTTTCAACAGTTTTGTTCCTATTGGGTCAGCAAAGAGGGGAATGTGTAGCCTAACAACCATGTGCCACTGGAGAAGTAGGAGCAGCAGTCCTTTACATCGTGGCTGTCTTTGACATTGAGAAGATGGATGATATTCTGAGTTTAAGCCCCCTATCTTGGAACCTTGTCCTTAGGTAGCCTTTGTTTAGAATATTTCAGAGATACTTTGGCTTTTTTTCTGAGTGCAAGTAACAGGAGCCTGAAGGAGCCCCTCCCCACATGCAGGTTTCTTAGATTACATTGAATGCCTTTTAGGTTGCCCCAAGCCTTGCAAGACAAGCACAAAACGTTGTCTGATGTGACACAGCCCAGAGCAGACCCTTGCTTTCCTGAATCAGCAGGGGAGTCAGCCAGAGGGTTTAGACATAGTCCGTGTTGAGTATTCTCCACATTGATTATTTATAATCTCAACACTACATGTTGATCCCCTTTGCTGTTTAGTTGAACAGGGTCTCATCATGTCTCATATTTTATTTAACTTTACTTACTTTATCCTCTTAACCTGCCAGC
Organism: Atrichornis clamosus; assembly: GCA_013400975.1. Classification (NCBI taxonomy): domain Eukaryota; kingdom Metazoa; phylum Chordata; class Aves; order Passeriformes; family Menuridae; genus Atrichornis; species Atrichornis clamosus. The sequence continues at coordinate 57,800 of WBMZ01011148.1, forward strand.
TTCAGAAATATTTATAAAGGAGATGTGGCTGTGGGGTTTTTAGCAACAGTTTTCTAAAGACAACAGGTAGAACGGGGTGTGCATGTGGAGATATTATCTTTTATTTAAAGATTTCTTTTCAGGCCCACCAGCCTTCCTCAGGTCTGAAACAGAATTAGCAGACCTCAGAGTTAAGCACAAAAATGAAAGCAATTGCTCAGGCATATACCAAGGAAACTATATCTGAAAGAAAAAACTACATCTGTAGTTAGTATGTGCAGAGTAGAGACAGTTGACAAAGCACTTTCCTCACTAAGAGAAAGGAAGAAAAAATAATTTATAGTCTGTGGAATATAGAAAGTTTAGTGGAAGGGAAGGGAAATTATACTGTGCCATGAAATCAATATCTCTGTTGAATCCCTGTTTTCTTGTGACCAGTAGTTTAAACTGTTAGCTCTAGGCTTGCCTTTGGAAGGCATTTTGGAGATCTTTAAAGATCAGGACTGGCAGATCAAAGGTGGCATGGTTGTGAAAAGTGCTCTTTGTATAAAATGAGGATATTAAATCTGTCAAGAGTCTATCACACAGCTGAAACTCAGAAATATTTCATTCAGTGCTTCAAGTCCTTTGAGTGAGCCATGCTGAGTTCCACAGGGTGAACTTTTGAGATTGGAAAGGATCTTTTAGGTCAGATGTGTGTTTGCTTTTGTCTGCACTCTAGCAGAAAGTGTAATGTATCTTGTTAAACGGGATTTACTCTGGCTAAGTCTATTGACATCTCCCTTTCATCTGTAAGATAGCTGTACCTAAGTGCTACTGTTGCTGTGTTCAAATCCTCAAGTCTATACTACGTTTTTATTGACTCGTTTCTGAAATTTCATGTTGTTTTTAAAACCTAAGTCAATCTACTTCACTGTGACAGTACATCACAAGTGGACAGGGGAGTCCTAGAGCACACACTGCTGCCCCAGACATGAGATGTGCCCCTGGTGTGCTGTCCTCACTCTGGAAATAATATTTTGATAAGAATAAGGGCTTCTCAACCCCCCTGAAATAATCTTGCAGTTGCAGCCATACATGACAAACCTGGCATTTTCTCATTCTGCTATGTTCCCTGCTCACACTGCATCCATCTCCTTTGCCTTCCACTAATCTTGACTCCTTCAGCCAGGAGAAATGCCATAGGCAGGGACCCCTTCCACTAGCTTAGGTTGCTCAGAGCCCTATCCAGCCTGGCCTTGAACACATCCAGAGATGGGGCATCCACACTGGGCAACCTGCTGCAGTGCCCCACCACCCTTATAGTAAAGAATTTCTTCTTCATATCTAAGCTAAACCTCCCCTCTTTCAATTTGAAGCCATTGCCCCTTATCCTATCACTACTTGTCCTAGTAAAAATTCCCTCTCCCTCTCTTTTGCAGGCCCCTTTAGGTACTGGAAGGTGCTATAAGGCCTCCCTGCATTCTTCTCTTCTCCAGGCTGAAAAACCCTGGCTCTCTGAATCAGTCCTTGTAAGAGAGGTGCTCCAGCGCTCTGATCATCTTCATGGCCCTCCTCTGAACTCACTCCAACAGGTACAAGTCTTTCTTATGCTGGGGACCCCAGACCAGGATGCAGCACTGCAGATGGGGTCTCACAAGAGCAGAGTAGAGGGGGAGGACCACCTCTCTCGACCTGCTGGTCACGCTGCTTTGGATGCAGCCCAGGATGTAGTTGGCTTTGCTGGGTCATGTTGAGCTTCTTGTCAACCAGCACCCCCAACAATTCTTGACAGGGCTGCTCTCAATCCATCCTCCTCCCAGCCTGTGTCTGTGCTTAATAGGACCTTCCTATTGCTCAGGTGATTTGTGGGTTCTTCTCCCTTCCAGCGGCCCCATTGCTACAGTGTCAGGCCCATTACCACCATACATTTCCTGGCTCCCTATATGCAATGAACAGTGGGGGAAACAGCCACAGCCTCTGTGACACCAGGTAAATGATCTCAGGTATGTCATTACAGCTGAGTGACAGTTGGTGAAAGATCTGGTGACCTTTACTTCACCAACACTCCTTCAGCAGTTAGTTGTCAGGAAGATGGGATGACAATTCCCATATTTCTTCTTTTCTTGTTCCTAAGATCCTTCTTGGTCTGCACTATTATTCAAGAAGGTGTGCTCACCTTAAACTAACACCTTCTCTTTGACAGCAGCCTGAGTGAGGTGTTTCAGAGGGATGCATGGAACCCCAAGGGTCGATATTTCAGTGTGGTTCTGTTGCTGTTGTGTGGGACAGGTGTTTCACTGAGGAAATGGCCATGGAGCTGTGGCAGGGTGTTTCCCCAAGCAACGGTGAAATGAGACCACTGAAGTAATTAAAAAGTTGGTTTACTTCTCTGGTGACCCCTAGAGAGTTTGTTGCCATTTTCACATTAAATAAAGCACTATTAGGTCTGACATACTGTCTCCCTTCAGAGCTCCTACCTGAGCTGATGACAGGGAACAAATTAATCCCAGTTTGATCCAGTTTAATTAAACCATCTTAAAGGTGTGGCATGCATTGCTTTGGCTGTTTTGATCTTGTTATTATTTTTATTTATTGCAGCAGTATACCATTCTTGGCCTGTTTTTTGCCAGAAACAGGATTATTTAGTCAAAGTTTATATTCTTAAGTAAGAGACTGTGATACTTTAATTGAACAGTATTATTGTGCATAGATGGTATAACTGAGGCTGGTAGAGATACTTCCTAATTTAGGTTTGCAAACATTTTCAATCAGGCTCTTACTGTTCTGTTTCTTGGGAAACTCTGCCTTGTGATAAGAATGCCACACATGGAGCTTTTCTTGTTCCTTTTTTCCAGACTTTGTGAGCTTATCTGATTATTCTTTCATTACTGCATAACTGCTGTTATTACCTATTCTTTAATAAGTTAGACTGAAAGTACAAAATTATTTTATTGAAATATTTTATGCAGTTTTGCAAAGATGGAAACCTTAATAATGAACTAATCACTTTGGCACGCTCACACAGGTTAATAATTCAACAGTGCATTAGTTAAGCCCATGTTAAAATAATTTCTCTTCTTTCATTTAGTGGAAAAAGCCTACTCTGGCCAGCTTGGTACCTTTATATTTATTAATACCGTTATTATGGAGCCTATGGTATTATAGTGCCTTAAGTAGTTACTACAGTGCCTTTGAGTGCCTTGAAATCAATACTGCATGAGGCCCAGCCTCTGCCCATGTGTTTTTACCAATCTCGATCCGTGTCTTTGGACCGCTCTTGGTGCTACAGGACAGAGAAGTTGAAACAGCTTTTTATTTTATTTAATCCTACTTGTTGGACATGCACAGCAAGTGTCCTTACTGTGTGTATCAGCTAAGCTGCTCACTTGCTGTTCAAGACAGAAGCAGAACTCAGTCGTCTCTGAAGTGACTGGTTCCTTTGTCAGGCTAACGCAGGTGCAGAGAGCAAAGCTGTACACCAAGGGTTGTCCCTGTACCTCGATTTTGGACAGGTACATAAGCAGTTTTCTTAGTCCTGCTTGCAGAGTTTTCCCAGGGGCTGTTGGAACTCTGTAGCCTGCCTTTCCTCACTCAGAGCAACACAAGAGCTGTGACTCCATTTTTTTCGTTTGTTTCTGTTATTTTCAATCACTTTATTTCACAACTAAATTTGGATTGCAAGTCCAAAAAAAAGTAAGGCTGAATTATTAAAACAAGTCCAAACATATTGTTTGACTAGAAACCAAGTGTTTTGCTCTGTATTAAAATTCTATGGTTAATGTTATTATCCTATTTTCCAACTATTTTTTTTACCTCAACAACGAAACTGAAAAATGTGATTTCTTAACACAAAATTACCAATCATAGCACTTAATTCAAAACAATAATTTTTTTACCCCAGTTATCCTGTTTCAAAAATATTCTTTGGAATTTAGTTAAACTCATGCAATGTTTTGGTCTGCTCGAAACTGCTTAGTTTGGAAGATTTTATTTACTAGAAACATTTCACTCAGCTCAAATTATGAGTCTGGATACCTTTTTCTTTGACCCAGTCTGAACACATTAAGTGAATTACTTTGCCTCTTTTGGTTCTGGTGATGAAAGGAGTGATAGCAATAACGCATACCTCTGTCGTGGAAGGGCAATGATCAATTCCTACAGCCAGTGTACCAAATTCTTCTGAAGCTGTCATCTGCATGCAAGTGATCTCTAGATCCATCTGTGCTGTTTGTTTCAAGCTGTTCAGTAGCTTCTTCACAGCCCTGTGCTGCTTTTTTATGGTCCCACCACAGTAACCTTATAAATCCTCTCTTCCTGCACTAAACCGGAGGATGCTTAACTTTTAGATGTTGCTACTCACTCACATATTTTCATAGTTTTCAGATTTTTTAATTTTTTCTTTTCTGAATTTGACAGGTTTTCAGCTCCAGTAGAAGGTAAGTATTCACTGAAGGCTCTCTTCTTCATTTTTCTGCACTTTCCTACTTCTCGTCCTCTGTTCTCATTTTCTGTTTCAAAAATCAAGTCACTTCCGCAATTTCTTTGTAATGTATTCTGTCCAAGCCTTTTTCTCCAGTATTTCTAGGAATTCATGCTGCCTTCTTAATTGACCTGTCATTTATGGACTCTATCTGTAATTCTTGGGTGATACTTGGTAACCATTCTGAATTTTGATGAACAAAGCAGAAACTTTCAAATCTGCAACACTTCGGAGGCAATGAGCTGTCTGCAGGCAAAATGCAATTATTACTATTCAGACTGGTTACTAAGCTGTCTTTGCTCATCAAACAGGCATACATAAGGAACTATGCATTTTGAGTGAGAGTTTGATTTGGTCAGCTCAATCTATTACATCAATGCTAGAGTTAAATTAATCTTTTGTCATAGACAACTGCAATTTGAGATAAATTGGAACTGTGTTAGTCAAAGGCAAGATGCCAGCATAAAATCCTGTCGTGCCTTATTGCTTAATTAGTTTTATAAATATGTATTTTCACAAAATTAAGACAATGGTATTGAAGATCTTAGTTCTTTTCTCACTCCTATGATGTTGTAATCCAAGCTTATCTCTCTTTTCCTTCCTCTTTCTCATGCACACATACTTCGTCAACTCAAGGTTTATAAGCAGATCATTCTAAATGACTGGACTTTAATAGGAGATATGTGGGTGGGAGCAATTGCTTCTCAGAAGCCGAGATTATTTACTAAACATGTGTGGTTTAGTTTGCTTTTTTACTGTTTGTGTTACTGATGTGTCACTTCTGTTTGGTACACAATCGTGACGAGTTTTGTGCCAAACATTTCTACCTTAAGGTTGCCTATAGCATCCATAGTCATAGTATTCCTTGCCTGACTAAAGTTTTCAATAGTAAATAGAGCTGAAAGTGTTAACATGTTAGGTTGCAGGTCCAGTTATTTAACTAAAAGCAAAGCCGGATGAAGAATCAACATTTCCCAGACATTCCTTCTCCATAATCAATGCACATGATCTGTTAATAATAACCTTTGCTAGATGGATCTCTACCGGAATACTCATTATCTGTCCTTCTCTCTGCCCTCAACAAGTTCATGGTAATATCTGTGCATAGAGCAACTTGTCCAAGTTCACAGGAGGCACAGTTATCCCTTGGAAGCCCTCAGGAAACTGTTTGCTTGCTAGTGTTCAGATACTGCCATTTAAAGGATCATCACAATGCTATAAGGCATGTCGTGCTGTTAAACAAAAACCCAGGAGTTATCCTGAAGTCAGATCAAGCTCAGTTGGATGAGAAGTTTGTTTACAATGTTCAGAAGAGACAGCATCATTTAAAATATTGACAAAAGATGCATATGTAGTAAAAAAGAAGCTGTTCTGTTAATCTCTTAACCAAAAAGAAAGCATCCTCTTCTGTATTAGCCAACCTGTTCACACAGGATTTTTTGCTCCAATCCTCAGGAAGGCATTACTTTTCAGCATGCTCATGAGTAGATGCATGACCTTCCAAGTAAATTGCATTAGGGTTTGTACCTATTTCCTTGGAGTCTCTTGGGTTTCTGCTTATATACAACTCTGCCTCTCCTTTCCTTCCTCATTAAGTCTACACTAATGCAATAAAGAAAGAATCTAGCCCTTTTTCCAGGAAATGATTACTGAACATCTACCCCCTTTAGAAAGACTAAAGCAACTTTTGACAGATCAGGTGCTATCTTCTGAACATGACTGCCTCTATTAAACTCATTAAGGGCATAGTGCTTTTCCCTGGCTCCCCCACTCTCACAGCCTCTCAGCAAGTACATTTCACTGTGAAATGTCTCAGGCCATTGAACATTGCATTTGATTATCAACTACTAAATGGACAGACATACTCCAGGCAAATAATACCCATTAAACGAGCACATGCCTTCCATTACTGGTTGTTGATTTAGAACAGATACTCTGTAAATCAGTCACTTTAAAATTACACTCCGTGGCTTTCAGGCAGAGAGTCTTAACAGCTAAGGGAAACCATAACTGAGGTTTGTGTGCAGAAAGAGTTATAATGCCAAAAGACAACTGTTGAGAGAACTTTGGTGCTCTTAAATTTTTCTGTCTTCCCTTCATTGGGAGATTGGTCAACATATAGAATTGAAGCATCTCAGCAAACTGTTCAGGTTTATGCAGTTGCATAGGCTTTAAGTGCAACACTCTATTACATAAACAAAAATAAAAGGATCATTCCAGCAACGCACGCTCTTGAAAAAGTCAATAAATAGAAATACCAGTCTCATCCCATGCTAAACCCCGAAAGGTGTCAAGGTTCTCCTGTCTGTGAATTGAAGTCTTGGTTCTGTCTTTGACTCTGCATTTGTAGAAAAATACTTCTAGCAGATGATTTCACTATAATTCCTGCATCAAATCAAACTGGCAAATGCACTGCTGTTTGTGTCGATGTCTAACACTACACAGCATGTGTGAGTGCACATTATTTTGCATGCTGGCACTAGCAATGATCAGACTACAGAACAATTACCTTTGCTCTAAAACTGTGCCTTCTATTATAGTGTCTCCAGTTTAAATGAAGATCAACTGTGACAAAGCTACATGGAGTAATGGAAGTACCAGAGCGAAATTGCTGTTTGAAAACAAAAAGCTTTTTAAAAAGTCACGAAAGGACTGGGGGAGACATGAGTGAATTTTCTGCCCTAACATTTTGGCATTACTCTATGGAACCTTGTGCTATCAGCAAGGGATGAAAAATTGCAGTTGACATCTACACCTGGCACTTGTCTCCATTAACAATTAATGCAGAGACTCTGTTCTCTTGGCTTAGTCTCCACCTGTCAGCTACTTTTTAGGAGAAAAGAGAGTAGGGAGACACCAAATAGATTTATGCTTCCTTATTCTGAACCGGGCTTTCCAGAGAAATCTGTAGGCAAGGTTTATATCCACATCCTTAAAGAAACAATTTCATTGTGGTCCAGCTTATCTCCTCTCCTTTGGATCTGCTATTCCATCCACTTATCTACTATGAAAATTATCTGCCTGACTTTTCATATCGGAAGCTAGAGATCAATTTTTAAACTTGGTCAATCAATCAAAGCTTATGGAAAGCCTGTGGTATAGGTATGTTTTGTTAAAGAGAGCACACTTCTATGTCTGTGACACAGTAAAATGCTGCTGAAAGACAGAGTTTGAAGAGTTTTTCTCTCTGCTATGGGAACAGCAGCTCCTTGGTGGAGACTCAGTGAAGCAGGAAAGCTGGAAGTTGGTTCCTCTTCATGTTGTTTCACCCTCAGAGAAACATCCCACAGGCTGCCAGCAGTGGGCCTGGTGTGGATGTAATTGGTTTCAGATTCCCCATCTCCTAACCCAGAGGATAATGTTGAAGAGGTTTGTCCTGAAAGCTGCTGGTTTTTTTCTTGCATTGAGCAGGAATAACTGCAACTTAAGAAGGCAAACCAGAAATATCACACCAACAAGCTTTTATACACATTGGTGTTAGAGGTTATGCATATCATCTTTCTGGCATGTTAGGAGCACAGACTCGATGTCTGCTTGCTGTAGCTCCCAGGAGCACTCCTCAACTCCTAGAATTGGAGGCATGCTACAGCAGTAACCCAGCTCTGCAGTATTTTTGGTCAATTATCCCCACCATACAATGTAAATCTGGGCCAAATTTTTCCAAGGACCATGCTCTGGTTCTCTTCCATGGCTGGGAGTTATAATTGTCCAATGAAAGGTGATAGTTTGCTGTTTCGCTATGGCCAGTTGAAATATATTTGAAAGACAGCATAGAATACAATAAAAGAAATAACAAGACTGAAGTCTGGGCCAAGGCTATTGCTAAGTTGGAAAGCAAGACAGTTGTTATAGCAACAGATGAAGAAGATTTTTTTTTTTGTTCTTAACAAGTGCGTGCACCTGAACCTTCGAAAGCTAACATAGCTGTGACTGTGAGAAAGTCTAAATAGTCCCACTCAGGCTTATGTGTGTTTGCTGTACTTGCACTGCAGGCTGACCAAAGCTCAGGGCCTGTATTGCTGTCGTAGCAAGCCCAAGATTTTAAGATGTGTTGAGGATTCAAGCTTTGGATATTTCAGCCCAGTCCATGGTGTGCTCTCATCAGCACATGTGGGTTTTGGACTACAGTAATTTGCACAATGCTCTGGAGCACCAGAGGGCCAAGCTTGCACCTGCCCATGAGGTACTGTGCAGGCACGCCCTGGCTGAATTTGCTTTGTTTTGCTGTCAGCAGCAGCGCTCTAAAGATCACAGGGATTTAAAGCAGAGTGCCAGCTCCTGTGCCATCTCTCACCGGGCACGGGGCAAGCCTAATCCACTCTTTAATAACCAAATATCAGCCACACGAGCCTGGATTTGAACTGGTATTCCTGCCCCTAGTCATGCTAAAATAGTAGCTATTGCAGGAGTAGGAGTTTTTCTTGCACACAAAACCAGGAGAAAAGATTAGAAAGAGCCACAAACAAGGCGTAGATGAATACACGTACCGCTAGAAGCCAAGCAGTTATTTGACCTCAGGTTCCTATTTCTGTAAACATGTGTCTTGGCAATGTATCATTCCGTTTCTCAATATGATGTAATGAAAGCCCTTTCTCATTTATCTCGGGTGTCTTGTTGTGTTATGTTACAAATGATTACTGTTAATTCTGTGTTTAATTGTGCTTAGCATAATTTATTTGCTATCCAGTGATTTTAACTGTTGGACATAGCAAAATATGGTTATTTTCTCTTCTGCTTCCTTCTGCTTCTCATTTGTGGATGCTAAAACAGCTGGACCTGTTCCATGTGAATGGAAATAATTATGGGCATGTACAACAAATTCATTAATCTCAAGATGGCATCGTGTGTGGAGCTACTCTTGAAGTATTCTTCATGAATTGTCTTCTTCTTTCCTGCCCCTACAAAATTCCTTTCTTTTAATTTTCCATCACAAAGCTGTTCTCTGAGACTCTATCTCCTTTCTTTTACTAATGGGGATTGGAAGCAAAATGCACTTCAACTAAAATTGGCAATAATGTCATGTTTCTTAAACCAAGACACCTGTCCCAGATGTTCTGGAGAAAAGGAAAGCCCTGAGTCTTTCAGATGCAATTGGAGCACTGGGACCATTTGGTACAATGGGAGCCCAAAGAGAGCAATTTTGCTTCATGTCATTGTCCCCTATGTTTTAAATATATTTATCCTGGGTTCCAAATGCCAAGCAGTCAGACCCGAATATTTTATTTTGTAAAGTTTAGTAGTCTGAAAATAATTCATGTTTTTTCTTCTAGACTAATTTTTATTTTCCTCTTGGTTTTGCAATTTTAGTCCTTGTGAGCCATTTGTCAGTCCTTTATCAGACTAGCAGTAAACTTTGTTCCATTGATGCCTAAAAATACTGCTTGCCCTTGAAGTCACTGTCTGATGATTCTGTTCAAATCCTACCCTCCAAAGCTCCCAAAGTGCTTGAGTAGGAGTAAAACCAAGCGTAGGCCAGAGTGCTGCAGTCAGGCAGTGACTGAAGTGCACCATGATGCCTTTCAAAGAGGATAACAGCCATGCACGCAGCATGGCAAGAGATGTGTACGTGTTTCACTACATACACATGAGTGTACCTGTTTCAGGAGGCTGGTTATCCAGGCCCGCTCAAGTCTGAGCACGGGGATTTGTGTGCATAACCCCATGGTACAGATAATGAACTTCCCGAGATATGCAGATGGAAGTTGCTCCTCCATCTCAAAATCAAAGCTGATAATACCTGCATCACTGCCTTTTAAATATACTGTGTTTGATCATACCAGGGAATCTTTCCAGCTTATCCATATTCAATTTATGTTACTTTTATTTGCTATTTACCACAAATACACTCGTCTGTGTGAAAAAATGAGGTCAGCACCAGATCAGCACTTAATGGAAGGAAGGTTTTGAGGATGTGTCAGCTATTGTTCACTGTTGTCTGCCAACAGAATAATGACGAAGTAGAAGGCAGTGCATGCCTTGTGATTAGTCTTCTAATGCTGAGGATGTGGGGAAGAACGCACTCAGCAGGTAAAATACTCCTCTGGGTAAATGTATAAAGAGTGCAAGGCTACTCTGAAATAAAAAAAGCCATACAAAATTAGCACTTTTTTCAGCTGTAGGTTCTGGTTTTATGTATATATGGTACTTATTTACCTTGAGGAGGAACTGCAGTGAGAGTGCGTGGAGATGGAGTGTTGGGACAAGGGATGCAAATTTGGCATGGTAAGTTATGATTGAATCTTTACACCAATTAGATTTTATAAAGGTGCACTTCAGGCTGTAATCAGAATTATGAAAGGTAAATAGCAGTAAAAACTCAAGAATGTATTTATCTTATAATGCACTGTAGATCTATCTGCATGACTGTCGTGGTTTAAGTCCAGCTGGAAATTAAGCACCATGCAGGCACTCATCAGGGAAAAAAAATGCAGCCACCACAAAAGTGAACATAGTTAAGAGCTGATATATATTTGCTATCCAGTGTTGAAGGGGGATTTAGTATTTTATCTGAATTCTGATTTCTTGTCCACTTTTCTAAGAAGAGTTTGATGATAGAACACAGAGCTTTCTGTTTGCTTTTGTGAATGGGCCTCAGTTCTATGCACTGAAGCTTATTGGTTGGTTAGTGCTTTCAGGGCATGCTTGGCAACTGCATTTCACAATCCAGAAGCTCCATTTGAGGTCTATAAAAGTAAAAAAACTAAACTACAATCTACTATTTGCATATGCAGATTGATCTTCCCATCTTCTGTTTCCCAGAAGATATTTCTGGTATTTTCAATTTGTCACTATAAATAGGGCTGGTCATAAAAACCTCAATTTTTAAATTATTATAAATTATTGGTAAGAGTTGTTTTTAAACCCTCAATTTTTTTTTCCTGAAATACTCCAATATTAGTGCTATTGATAATTATCAGCCCATAATGGAATTTTTACTTGAAAAAGAGACAGGCACAATAGTAGATGTAGCCTGGGAAATCAGCAGACTTGAAATTTGGTGGAGAGTGGTTTTACACTCTGTGTATCGCTGGTGATTGGCCCACGTATCTGCGTGCTGACTGCTTTAGTTATGCATACACATAATCCCTATTTCTCCTAGCACCCCTCACCAACCTGAAAAGCTGTACAAAGTCTCAGGTTCATATGAATTAAAAACCCTCCCTGGCTTACAAACATTTGAGGATGTAAAAATTCCTGTTTGTTATAGCAAACTTCAGCTGCCCTTGCCGGATCCATTATCCTACAACTGCTACAATATGTCACTGCAACCCCTTGTTTTAATTTGAAATACTTGTTCATTAATTGGTTCACTTTTCTAATGTCATGGTCCTTTAATATACCCCAGTTTTGGAACTGTGGAACTAACTTCCTCCACTACCTTCAAAAACACATAGACCAAATTCCAGAATTGTGTTCTCAAGATTTTGAACTTTCCTGGTGCAGTGAGTAGCACTCACTTCAAGGTCATAATTAAGTTTCATAGAAACATTTGAGTTCTTCATTCAACATTCTGTATTTTCAGCCTAATCTGAAGAACAGATTTAATTCATGATGAACAGAGAGGTGCTGGCATTAATTTCTAAATGAAACCTGAAGATGGCAAACTGTGTGTGCATAGTTTCACACCAGAAATCAGGTCAATAGATCATGTAAATGGTCATCTTGTAAATGGTCCCTTGTCAAGTATAATTTTCTTAAAATGTCCTTTCTCTTCATAACTGTGGTGTCTTTGGCTAGGGCTAGGTAATATTTTGCAAGGAAGAAAAAAAAAAATCAGCTCTTTCAGTAGGGACACGCATTAATTTAATTGCTGATATTGCATATTTCCATATCAGCAAAGTACAATCTGCATTATTTTTTCAGTGTTCTAATATTCTTTCCAGTTCAATAGCGTTCTCCAAGGTGAAAATCTCAGCTGTTTTCTGTTAGTCTTCCACCTAGGAAGAAGATTTAAAATCAGTTGTATCAGCAGTTTGTTCTTGCTGGCATTGAGATTCTATTTTCTTCCCCCTCCCTGTGTAACCTAATGCCTTTTTCTGTTCCCTGTCACTGCTCCACTCATGAACCAGCCAAGCAAAATTAAAGCTTCCAGGCCTTCTAGCATCAGGAGTCTCCTAGGCAAAACAAAACAATCTTCCTGTTTGACTATGGAGATCTTTGCACAAATTTGGTTATGGCAGGATTTTGCACTAACTGACACGTGGTGAAAAGGTTGTGTGGGGTAAAAAGAGTAAGCAATTGTTGGTGTTAACGTAGTAAACTTCGTTCTGTTTCCTTACTGACTTTATTACTTGAGAGCTAGAACTTCATACTGCCCTAATTAGGATGCCAGGGCAAAGACGTTATTTAGACCTTTGTTTAGTATTCTGTAGAAGTGGTAAGTCCTACAAGAGTGTCAGTTAGATCCATGGACCTCTCCAGGGAAGGAGGAGAGCTAAGGAAGCACGATGATTATTTAATGCATACAAATGCTGGACAAGAATAGTTATATCTAATGAAAATCCTGCCAGGCTGATAGGCACTGTTTTCATCTGTCTTCAGTTGCAGATGATATGTCCTGTACTTTCCCTCTTTGTGGGTGTCTTCTGTGGAGTTGTAAATGTATAATTAATGCAGCATAGAAATGTGCACTAGCCATATTATTAAAATATAGCATGGCATTAGCTTTCAAAAATGAGTAGCAAGTTGAAGTTAAAGCTGCAAAAAAACCCGACTTTTCTGTGAGTAGCTCCATCATACTAAACATTGAAATTTATCTCAGTATTATTCTATTAGAGCTTTTTAATTATTATGGCAGATAAGCAGGTCTGTCCACTATCTTTGCAGAACATTTGTATTAATAATGTCACACAGTTTGCAATGATTGCTACAGAATATTCTGAGCTTTGTTTAAGCTGATATGCAAAAGCCCATCTTCTACAGGGCAGAAAGTTCCCCATTCTCTTCCACTGGGCTTCCAAGTCACAGCTATTTTTTTTCAAGTGAACAACAGCCCTCCCTTAAGCAATACAACCAAAAGAAACCAAAAGAAAAAGTCCCTCCCTGAGCATAGCAGTAATAGCAAGTTCTGAATGCATGCATGGTAGACAGAACATTAGACACCTTTTTAGTTTTAAGGTAATCCTGCTGTTTATAAAAAGAGAGACAAGATCATTTAGTATTGTAAACTGTACTTTCAATTACTTACAGGTACTTTTTTGGGTTAGGTTTTCTTTTTTTTTGAGCCCACCAATTTATTTCAAAGTGTACCTTTGATACTTTGCTTCTTAGTGGGATATTTGTAGTTATGATAAGGGATGAAAGAAGAAGATATATTCTAGTTTACCTATCCTCTTCAAAAAAATTAAGTGTCAAGTTCTAACACTGAATTTGAATTTGAAGTAGCAACAGTCTTCTTGTAATGCTACAGAACTCACCAAAGCCCTATGTGTAATGTTCCTGGTTTGGAGTGATATCCAGATTTAAATATTTCAAGCAGGAGGATATTTTTAGTGAATAAAGTAGCCAAATAATTATTTATGGATACCATTTATTCTACATTATTCTGTATTTTATCTGTGGGAGATCCTATCTCTGTATTCAGAACACACGTAATGAAACAATGAAGAAATTCAGAGTTTGCAGTAGCACCACAAGAAATACCCATTTCAGCTTGTAATGAGATTTTTAAAGAACTGCTGAGAAGATTTCAAATATCTATATTGGCTGCAAACAAGTTTTTGTCCTTGAATTATCTTGACTTCATTTAATTCAGGACAGTTCAATGTTTGCGTTATAACTTCAAAACACTTGGAATCAGACATAGAAAGAGGCCATTAAGATCCACTGCATTCCCTCTTCTTTGCTGGTCAAGGCTGTATTGTTCCTTAAATTGCATTTTTCTGTCATTTGCCTGGCCTTGATAAAGATTTGTTAGGCTGACTTTAAAAAAGGACAGCTACAGGAAACGAGGCACGCAGAATGAAGATGAGAAGGCTTCCAATTTTGGACGCTGATAAAATTGGGTCCTGATATTCACGCCAAAATGAGGCAGGAGTGTCTTGAAAAGTACATTGGGGGTGACTCCCGCTGATAACTGTAGAATTGTGAGTAAGCATGTCCACTTTTCTCTCCAGGGCATGAAAATACAAGTACTCTACGAGACAATCAAATTTATGACCTCAAGATGCTGCAGTTGTGCACTGTGAGGAATGAACAATCTTTTAGGATGCTGGTACAAAAGTGAGAGAATACTAGATTGAACTCCTAGATGCTTCCATTCAGTTTTTTTCCCTTGAACTCTGGGTGTTAGATGCTATTCATACAGTTGAAAAAAAATGCAAGATATTGTTCTCTTAATTTTAAAAGTAAAACAGGTTGTAGTTTTTATATGGAAACTCGTAAGACTTAATTTTTGTCTGCTGACTGAAGAGAAGTGCTTTATCAGAGGCAGAAGTCAGGAATTGCATGGCCAGCAGTAGAATGATGGAAAATTGGATTTATGCAACTGAAGATACCATTACTTTCTAATTCTAGTGCAATATTTAACAAAATATTAAATATGAGGATAATTTAGCATTTACTAGAAATAACCAATATGACAAATGGTTTGCTCAAATATTTTTTTTAAAGCCTTGTACAGCTCTTCCTGGTCACAGCCTGTGGATCTTATAAATGATTTGTAGATCAATGTAGAAAGAGCACAGTTGGAAAAATAAAAGAGATAACAAATGTAAATGCAGAGTTTGGTGATGCTAGATGGCTTACTATGATGTATGACTCAGGTTTGATAGTTGCTGGTAAAACTGTCTTTACCTAAAATTCTCTTCTTTCAGTATATTTAGTAACAATAGTAGAAATAGCAGTGTTGTAGTAGTAGTAGCAGCAATATTTTAGGTTGTATTATCTAGTTTTGGATTATTAGCAATACTCTGCATGCTGCTGTCTAAACCTTTAAGGCCACAGCTCCTTCAATGAAATGTAGTCTATTGGCAGCTCCTTTCACATGAGTATTTCACTTTACAGCCCCATCCTGTCTTTAAAAACTTTTTCTCCTTGATTTATACACCACTGTCTTCCTCTTCTCTGTAAATCAAGTGACCCTGTAGGTCTTCATGGTCATCTTTTAGTCCTTTGATAAGACCTAGAAAAGAGAAAAACACTTAAAATACAATCTAAAATTCATCACTGATGGCGTGTGAGGTAGTGTGCCTGGAAATGAGCAGGGCTGTTCATGGATGAGGTTTCCGGTCTCATCAAAACCCCGCGGAAAGCTCTCCACAGCTGAAATCCTCTTTGCTGCTGGAGCATTAACAGACAGTGGGTTATCATGCTGAGCTAACTGTCCTTGTGCTTACACACAGCAGAAAGGAAGTGTGCCACTTATTCTGAGCTTCTGTCATTTGGAGAATCCTGAGTGCATGTTTGCTGAGTTCCTTTGTTTTGCTTTCTTCTTGGCAGAGGGATTGGCTTCGGAGAACAGGGTTCACACCACTCTGTTAGCACAGCACAACATTCCATACGGCCACACATTCCCCCTCACTGTCTACAAAAGGTTGCCATAAATGAGTTGATGTGCTCCTCCATTTCCTCTGAAATGCTGAGAAGAAGAGATGCCCTCACTCGGGTAGGACAGCACGATGATGTGCAGCTTCTGGGAAGGGGGGTGGAGCAGGGGAAAAGGGTGAAATGCGACCTTGAAATAGAGGTATTGTCACAAATCCAAACCCCAGCACTGTATGGGCTGCTATGAAGAAGATTAACTCCAGCCCAGCTAGACCCCGTGCACACACCAGAGATATTCAGTTCACAAAGCAAGTAAATAAGTAGCTCATTCCCCTGACCTTGAGGCTATCTGCAGCCAGCTCCACAAATGTCCCTGTGAGATCCCAAACCAACTTGTCAGTTTTCCCTGGCATGTAGGGCTGGATATTTTCTGCAGGACAAATTGTGCCCTAATTGATGACACCTGTACAAACACACTTGGCAGTGGGATTTGGGTGACCCTGATTTCCTCCTGACGTTTACTGAGGGTCATGAATGGGCAAGCAGCAACAGCATCCTACCCTCTGCAGTGTGGCCTCAGTTCTTTGGCAAGCTAAAAAAAAAGTCTGGGAGAAATTTCTAGTTATGTCAGTCTGCTACTATGATAGTTAACAGGATGTGGATCTGCACAGTAAAAATTAAACCTTAAAGCAGCTCTTCAGAAAGGCAGTCTACTTGGAATAATTTTTTCCCCTCTCTTCTCTGTCTCCAGAGGATGCCTTATATGAAGAAGAATAAAAGTACTAAACATGTGTTAACTTGTGAGCTAGAATTCTCTGGCTGCAGTTAGACATATAAACCAGACCTGAAAATAAACCATTTAAAAATAAATTCAGTGGGGAAGACAAAATAAATGTAGAGTGGTCACTGTCAGAGCAAATAATTTGCCTGTTGTCCATATACTTGAACACCTGCTATATCCTGTGAGTTTCCTGAGTTTCCATTCAGGCCTGTGTTCCATGTGGGCCTAGTCTCCAACAGACTTCAATGTAAGGGGCCAGAAAGAGGAGCTATAGAACCTGAGTGCTGCTGGCTGTGTGTAGAAGGATGCTCTGTATTTTTTCTTCCCCAACATCTGAGAGACAGCAAGCACTAGCTGATATTCTGGAGTTCTTCCTTCAATTAATTACTACTCAACTTAATAAAAGAATGTCCCCGATTAGAAAAGAGAACAGGATTATAAAGATCATGTTTGGTCTTACAATCAGCTTTTTTTTCTTGTTGTTTTGGTTTTTTTTAAGTTTTCAATATAGCACCTGTAGCTTCATTACCCCTCAGTTTCAAGCTACTCTCAGTTCCACTGTTTTCTGTAAGTCTAGAGGTGGTGTTTGCATTGGGCAGGATGAAGAATGTTACTCACAGGGTTAATTCTCTTTTTATATGCTCCAATGTGTCCTTTGCACTGGAAGAACTGCAAACCAAAGCCAATGACGATTGATCTCTGTCGCCTCTTGTCTGCTTTTGTCTCATGCTCTACAGGTATTCAGCTATGTCAAAGCATCTTCTTAACCGCTTCAAAGCCAAGGGTAAGTCTGCATCAAGAACAGTATTCCTTTGCTTTCTTCGTTTGTAGCCTTATTATACAGGTATGTCTTAAACACATATTGTTGGAGTCATATCCCTGATGTGTTTTGGATCAGGGAAACGCCTACTCCAGCCTGCTATGGACTTGTGCCTGTTGCTGCAAGGATCCTCAGAGCTGGGAAAAAGATGTAAGGTCTGGATGGGAGTTCAAGGGTGAAGTGACTTTTCAGAAGAAAGAGAACACCATGAATTACAGTCTGAAAAGTGAATAATTTGAGTTTAGTTTTCTGTATGTTCCTCTGATGTTGTTCTGTATGTGTCTTTGCTTGAGATCATCTTTGTGTGAAGTGTTGTGAAGAAGGATTGCTGTTTCTCTGGGATGTAAATGTGGTTTATTGAAGGAATTCTGCATCAGAAATTTCCATTGTAACAGCATAAACATAGGGTGGGGTGAAGAGGTTCTTTGAGTTTGGTGCGGTTTTTGTTTTCATTTCATCAATTGATCTCTTCAAAAGGGTATAGGCTGATTTATTTGTCTGAACTGATATCACTGCTATTCTATTTATCTACAGAAAAAGTGCAGCTGAAGCTGCCATGGGAATAAGAAACACTTCTCTGTTTTAAGCACCTGTCCATCAAATGTCTTACCATAAATTCATTTCAAGTAGAGAGATCACTAAGTGACACCTTTCCATCACTATCAAATTAGATTTGGACAAAAGATGTTGACATAAGACTCACCGACTTCTAAAGCACAGACCTTTCCTATCTCTGCATATAATTTAAGGCAATACAATTGTGCTCCTAAATATAAAAAGTTTTGCTTTTTTTTTTTTAAAAAAGAAATATCTGGAGGTTTGGATGTCAGCTGCTCTTTCTTCTGTCTGTGACAAATCTGCTTATCAGCTGGAGGAAATAGTTAAAACAGCTCTTGCAGGGTGGTGGTCCATGGTGTCTTTTATAAGTGTCTTTTAAAAAAGATGGTAAGCCTGACTAGTCTACCAAGGTGCAATTAGTGATATGCAGTATTCTTTCTTCACCTCAGACATTTTTTTTTTTGACAAAATTATGATGGGACTGTACATAATAACACTTGAACTGTAGAAGAAACTCTATAATTTCCTAAATAGGGCATGGGGAATTCAAATGGCAATCCAGAATAATGAGCAAGGTTAGCTAATTAAATTTTATCTGTGCATGCTATATTCTGACTCTTGTTCCTGTTTTAGGTAGAAGACTAAGACATGGGTGAGTTGCTTAAGATTAAAATAAAAAATATAGTGCTCTCATCTTCAAACTCAATTAAAAGTAATTACCATTTTTTAAAAACTTTTTCAAGGCAGGGATTTGCAAGATTACACTTTTGCATATTCTTACAAGTTCCTTTCTCTTGGCATGCAAGCAAGTTGCCAGTCATCATAGAAAATGTTTTGGCAGATCCTTCCTGACATTTCTGTGTGGGAAGTTAAGAAGAAATAGGGAGTTCACTTTTCCCGTAACCATTCCTTCAAGAAGTGATTTTTGAGGTGGAGTTGCCTTCTGAGAGCTAAGCAATGGGGGTTGTCAAAGATTTCCAAAGGAGAGGATTGCAAGAATTATAAAATGGCCCTTAAAAAAGTATTTTTTAAACATTTTTACTACATGAGCAATAGCCTGTTGTGAACAGACTTATATGCTGCGTATGACCCCTCTTCCACCCAACTCCACCCTCTTAGGACCTAAGTTCTGTGACTCACATGCCTTCAGAGAGGCTTTCCTGACTTGTGCATGTGTCCTTGGAGCTCTTTGGGTGGGCACAGCAGGGAAGCTGGGAGCAGAGAGGAGGAGTGATGCCCCCATCACAGCTGTCTCCTCCATGATGACACCTGAAAGCCCTGGTAAGATAGGTTTCTTTGCACTCTGCACAAATCCTGCAAGTTCAAATAAAGAGTGGATGATCTCCACTTCCTCTGACTTTGTGGGGCCCCTCAGCTATGGCTGAGCTCCTCTCCAGAGCCCCATCTGGCTTCATCCTCTCCTGTCCAGGCCTGTGGTGACATACACCAGGTGATCACAAACACCCTGCCCCTTGTTTAAAGAACACAACCCCCAATTTGACCCCACCCCAGTCTCCTCTGTCCAGACTGGTCTGATGCCCACTTCTGCTCCATATCAGGCCTGCAAATAAGCAAAACCCTACAGCCCTGCACCAGTTTCTCATCAAGTACAGCTTTAGCATTGGGTGATGCCACTTCCCATTTCATGGTGTGAATTTTGGAGTATCCTGTGCAGGGCCAGAAGTTGGACTTGATGGACTTGTGGGTCTGTTCTAACTCAGGATATCCTGTGATTCTATTATTTCTTCTTTTTTCCAGGAAGGCAGATATTCACAGGAACGGATGCAGCCATGTATGTAATCCCAGAGTATGACCTGAGCCCTTTCTGGATAAAGGCTGGAATCTCCTCTGTGATCTCTTTCCAGCAGGCTTGCCTCCTTACATTAAGCCTAGGTGAGGCAGGAAGCAGCACAGTGCCACACTGTTATCATTGCTTGTGTGATGGTAAACACTCTGCTGGGTGACTAAATTGCTCGGTCTTCCACATGTTGGCCTTATACCAAAAAAAATAGTAAAAATTAAAAAAAAAAAAAGACTAATGCAAGTCTCAAGAGGCAGGAGAAAATAACAGCTTTTAGAGGAACAGCATGCAAACCGATTTCCTGGAAAAGAGTGCTCTGTGTGCACAATCTTTAAAGTGTGAAGGTTTTAAAGGGCACGGCCACAGTTCCACCGTTGAGGAGCTGTTGGACTGTGGCACAATGCAGCGCAGCCGCACTCAAAGGAAACTTGGAGTCTCGCTCCAAGCTAATGTGAAATTAAAAGCCAAAAGCCAGGGCTGTTCCAGTATCTTGAAAAGGAATAAATGAAGAGGAGTTTGAATGTAAAAAAGTCTGATATTTATAAACATTTGGGATGAAAAAGGGATTAGTTCAAAATCCAGCCATTTTTTTGAAAGAGAAACATTTTTCAAGCTTTTTAGGTCATTCATTTTTCCTATTTAGTTTCTTCAGTTTGGTAACTGTCAAATGACAGTACAACAATAGATTACTACGGCAGTTTGGCGGTGGACATTGAGGTTTTTTTGTATATGTGTGTGTTTTTGTTTTTACTGCAAGCTAAACATTGGTCTAAGGAGACAGAAGGAAAGTAAACCTGGATCTGTCTTCCATTTACTTTACAATCAAAGCAGAGAACTGAAGAAAAACATCTGTCTTAAGACTCTTGCACTTAAAACTAAACTTAAGCTAACACCCTGGGAAGGGCTCATCTTTGTCAATTCACTGCTCTCCTCTTGTTGCAAAGTGAAGGTGTTTCTTTAATTTACTCTGTAGTGCAATCACAGACAGGCAAACACGCAGGGTCAGTTGTTGCCCTGTTTGGTTGATGCTAACACCTGAACTTGGTACTGCTTTTAGCTCAAAAGCAAATGCTGCTCATCTGGTACCATTGGGGTGAAGACAGAGGTGACTAAGAACAAGCATGCATATGTAGGTATGTGAATCTCTATCAGGAAAGCAAGACTGCTGGAATTAGTTCATTCTGCTCAGCCTTGGGCCCAGCTGTTAGACATGTTATTGAACTTATACTCTCATGGTAGGCAGGACTTTGTTTATCACTACTTTTTCCTGATCAGCAGCTTGGTATGGTCACTTGGCTTTTACCATGCTTTTACCAAGAAAGGTTGGACCAAATGATCCTTGAGGTACCTTTTCAACCTGACGTCCTATGAGTCAATGTTTAAGCTATAACTTTCCAGCTTTTAACACCTTACAACCCCTAATCAACCTTAAAAAGTGAATTTATTTTATTTTTAAGGCCTTCGTCACCTGACTCTTTAGTCCCTCTCTCCTTTGCTCCTGGGAGGTGTTTGAGCCTTTCCCAGCTCTGGAAATACTCCTTTTTTTACTGTGGTGTCTGTCTGGAGGCCACCTGAGTTTCCAATTTCCATAAAACAGGACCAGGATCACAGTCTTTGCTGTGATCCCCCCATTCCCCTCCACCTGCACATGCCACGTTTCATCTTGTCTCCTCACTGCCCTCCTGCTCACTGTGCCCTTTTGCATTAGATGCCTGAACACTTGGCTGCTATCTCACCATCACTTTCAACACAAACCAACTGAACTCTGAATAAAAGGATTCATCTGCAACATTCAAAAGTGGGAACATTGGCACAATGATTCATAAAAGTCTGTTCCAAGGAAATGTAAGGAAATTGCTGCAGTTCTATTGAAACTAAATCTAAAGGATCACCCTGTGCTTTACTATTTCCAGCTGCCTCATACAGGCGTTTCCCCTCCTCGGCAGTTCTGCGCCTGTACGTGCCCTAGCTCCAGGCTGCATCTGCCAGACATGAGCTCTTCCCAGCCAAACCCACTCACTCCCGTGGATGATCTCTCCTGGAAGAAGGCAGGCTTATTTTTTGATGCAGTTTTTACTCTCCCAAGCCATACTTCCTTCCAATGTGTTCAGGAAGATGTGTTTCCACTAAATAAAGACTCACTCTTCTTTTTGGAGAAGCAGCTTGGGGAGTATTTCTGTAGCAAACTGTGTCCCATATCTGGAGTTTAACTAGTTTATTTAACTGTTTCTAGAGTTACAAAGGAAGTTACACCTTCATTTTGCTCTACCTCTTCCTTTCCCAGACATATGAACATTAAACTTTCAATGTGAAATGTGTTTATCTGCCAAAGTTTCTTGTGGATACCAGGTCAAAGATTGACTAAAACACTTACACAAACCCCTAAATCAGAAAAACACATGCAGTTCATTACTAACTCTTGAGATTAAACATGATGGTAATCAACTGATTTAGGCTGACTATTGGTTGATTTGAGAAATGTTTTGAGCTTTACAGAAAGTGTTAATATTGAAATTCGGGTTTTATCACATGATGTGTAGAATGACTTTCAGGATTGATGTCGTGTTGCAAGAAGAAGTTCTTGAGTCCTCCCATGTAGTTTTTAAAATGTGAGGCTCTTTCAGGAAAATTTTTTCTCTCTCACAGTTATGATAGTACTGTGCAGAAGAAAAAGGCAGTGAATTTAATTCAAATAATCTGGAGCTTTATAGGATAAAGCAAACTCTGTCCAGAAGTTGTTGTAGCTTAGAGAATCATGGATAGTGGCTGTCCTTTTAATAAGGTTCTTTCAATAAGCCATTTTGCAGATTTAAGTTAATTTCATAGCCTTTGGACTAACCTGATCTCCTTTGAAAGTGCTCGAAGAAAGTATTCCCTCTGTGAGTGTGCCAAGTGTGGCCACAAGGCTGAGGGTTATTGCTAAAAAGTATTCTGCTAGAACATGGAAGGGAATTCAGGTAATTCAGATGGTTATCTATGCATATGTAAGTAAAAATTCAAGTAGCCTGTCTCCATTCTCAAATTTCAACTGGATTGCAAGTGGCATGAGTGTCCATGCATGAATATTTGTGGGCTGAAAATTTTAGTTGTTTTTCGGCTGATCAATAAAGTGAATGCATAGTAGGAGCTGTGCTCATTCCACATAGGAGCAAAGACCACACAATAGGATCTGCTCTAAAAATTGCAGCTAGGATTCAGGAGTAAAATATGAATCTGTAATTTTGAAAAAATTCTAATATTTTTTAAAAATATATAAAAGTTGGAAAATTAAATACATAAAACCAACTGACAAAAATCTTAACTCTGATTTTCTTGAAATTATTCAAACCTACTTCAGTGACTTTGAGCCCAGGTAAGAGATGAAACTGAAAAACCGAGCTTCACACTCTAGGGAAACACTGTAGCCTATTAATGTGTCTGTCTATTGTAGCAATTTTTCTACTCTACCTGTGCAATCTTTGCATGGATTCATCACCCTCCAATGTTTCTACTGAAGAAGTACCTGTACAACTGCTATTGTTAATTATTTCTGGAGGCACAGTCTGGCACTGCCATACCAAATTAGCAGGACATCCACACACGCTGGAAAAACCTCAGACCTCATTATCACCTTGTAATTCGATGACACTTTACAACCTTTTTTTGGAAATCCATATTCTCACTGTGAACTGTTATGCCATCTTAACAGCCAACTTTTTTGAGTTTGAAAAAATCTGTGTTATCCATTGACTTGTGTTAATGCAAGCTTGGAGACCTCTAAAGCCCACAGTTTAGCAATCACTGATCGGTCCATTCCATCTAGGACACTTGCCATGCAATCTAAGCAGTGGGGGGAAACAGGAAGAAAATTAATCAGGCATACATATACATACAGCCTGTCCTTGAGGAGACTTTCAGTAAAACTGTTGTTTGGTCACAAGTTAATAACAATCCTGTCACAAGATAATGAGACAGAAACACAATCCATTGTTTGCATTGGATGTAATGATTGGTAGTGCTGTTGCACATCATGTGATCTCATACTAGAAAGGTAATGAATTCACATCATCCTCTTCAGTGCTGTGAGCCATGTTCTGGGAGCCTGAAACACACGCTTCAGGGTGTCCAATTCTAGAGGATGGTAAAATCAACTCTTTAACTTGATTGAGTCCTGATGCTGCAGGACTTCTATAAGAACACATATCACTTGTATCGAGGTCAAATGCAAAGGACAGATCCAGCTTTTGGCAGCCAATTTATTGACACAGATGAGCTACTCTAAATCTTTGCTCAGAACCAGAACTGACAATTTCAAAGCATTTCTTTGAGAGCTCCCTTTCTGGACTAATAGTAACAGCAGTTTCAATCTAGAAGATTTCAGGGCAGATCAGTTCAACTTTTAAAAGATTTAGAGAAAACTTGGCTTGCCCAGGCTGTCCAGAGAGTTTATGAGACAAATACAGTTATCTATTCTTGGTTCTCATGAGACTCATTTCTTCTAAACAACTGACCACAATGCAGAGGATGCAGTGTTTTTTCTGTGTTAATCTCTGCTTACTCATTAATTTTTCTTTCAGAAGCTAATTTTAGGAGGGTGTGCCTAAAATTTTGAGCATGTGTTGGTGACTGTTCCTTCATTTCCAGGCACGCAATTTGATATGTTAGTTAAGACTTGGAAAGGAAGGCTCTGTCAAATAAGTTCCTGTCCTCCGTTGCCACTGCTCCCACTAATAATGTAACTTCAAAACTTTCACTGTGGGGATGAAGTATATGGAGGATAAGAAATTCTCTGAAAATCCTTCAGCTTCCATTTCTGGTTTCAGACTAGCATGCTTTAATTACAAAGTCATTTCAAAATTACAAAATCATTTCAAGAAAAGAGACTTTTTTGTAATTCTTTTATTTTGTAATTACTGCTGCATATGCTGTTCCTCGTTCACTTGATAGATCAAGGCAGCCTGCACATTTTAGTGAGGCACAGAGTAATCTTTGGTTGTTATAAACAGTACCTGTAGTTGTACCTGGGCTAGATCTAATCCTTTGGCAATTATTAAGGGAATGAAAATAGACCTTAGCCTGGGGCAGAGAGGATGAGAAAGGAGTAGGGAATTGTGTAACCCTGAGTAATGAAAAGGGACGTTATTTTCTTATTTGTAGAGAAATTATTTCTGTAGTCCACAAAGTATAGTATCTCTGATTGAATTGTTTGTACACTTAGCAAAAGGCAGTTGTTCCAAATGATCTATGAGTAAAAGCATGGGGATTTTATAATTTTTGTTCCCCTTAGGTTCACTATGGTAAATATTTGTAATTAGGCTCTTCCTCATTACTACGAGTTCTTCTAAATTAAAAACCAAAAGTCAGTACATGTAGCTTTGCTAAAATGTCCTGGTAGTTGCTTTATGAGGTACTATAGCAAAAGTCAGACTGCACCCCGCCCACAGTGTCATGTGGGGATGTGTTGGCCCCAGGCCGTCAGGAAGTTTGTGGTGGATGTCTCAGCACTGAGCCTCCTACCTGAACTCCACAGCAAGGGTAGCACCATAAATACTTGGACAGAGACCCAAGAGGAAGCAGCACTTTATAGTTCTCTGTTCTAGGTTCAACCAAAGCCAGTTTGAAATTACAGACAAGATTTTTTTAAGTCATTCTTCTAAATAACTGCCAAACAAGGCCAAAGTTATTTTTCAGTGCTAAGCAGCCACTAACAACGTCCATGGTTGTCTTTTTAGTCACTTTTTTCTGTGGTTCCTTTCTTGCCCTTAGATAGTCCTACCTTCATTTTGAAGATGCCAGACTAACTGCTTTCTCATGACACCTTGCACAGTCGGGCCTTGGATTTATGGTAATAATATTGACAGCAGTTGTAAGGATGCTTTTTAAGCCTTCCTTGAATGAGCTCTCTGCTGCACAGCAGCTTTCAATCACAAGCAGGACATAGCTGAATTATTCAGACAGGATTTCCCATGTTTATTCACCTCTGCCAAGGAGGCAGTGACTGGCATGAAATCACCTTAGCAGTGGCTGTTATGGCCAGGAGTAAGGAGCTGAATAGGAAGTGTCACTCCAAGCTGACTATCTTGTAACGCCTCATAGAGAAAGAAGCTTTTAGGGATTGACCCTTGAGGGCTGAAATTCATCAGTCTGTCCCTCCTTCCTTCCCTACCCCTGTCTGGATTGACATTGGCATAGGGAAAGCTCGTTCCCCTAGGGAGGAGATGGTTAAATTCACATTATGAGTCCCAATGTATATTTGTTCCCTCTCTGTTGTAGTCAGCTGCAGCACTCAGCCTGTCTAGTACTGCGGTGGGATGTGACTTGGGCTTGGGCTCAAGGGGAACAGATGGTTACTGTGTCACCTTATATTGATTACCTTTACAGATATCCAGCTTGATACCCCTTGTCTCTTGTAGAAGGAATTGTTCCTCTTTTTTCCAGCTGGTGGAAAGTAGACTCTGCAGGTTTTATGTCATATTGTTTGAAATACATCTCTCTCCAACAGTCTTTGAGGCAGAACAGTAATTATTGATGTTTATTTATTTGGCATAATAATCACATACAAAGACTGCTTATTTCCTGGCTGAACTTTTTATTTTTTTTATAACTTTCTGTCTTTATATTTTAACTGCTGAGCTCATTGCTTCCTGTAGATGATACAAAGCACTAACAATTTATTTTTCACTCTACATGAAGTGGCTGTGGCAATGCCCCTGCCTCGGTTGGGTGGTTTATATACTTAATCAGCCAACAAAAAATTGCTTTGAACACAGCTCACTCTTGCTGGCAGCCAGCAGCAGCTATAGATTAGATGAGTATTTTGTCTCAGCTGTTCTGGTTTAAATTAAGACAGCAGAAGATCAAATGTAAAGCTAGGCACAACAGTAGTGTGATGCAAGCTCGAAGGGTTTAAGCATTAAAATCATTTGGGACCAGGTTCAATCACATGAATTACAACAGTGATGAAGTAGTGTATAGAAATTTCATTGAATACCAGTTGCCACTGTTCTGTTTGAAGAAACCATTTCAGATCATAAAATAAATGGTTCTTTCTCATTACCTCTATATACTCACCTGTCCTGCTGAGTTTATAGAAAACAGTATATCTTAGTACTTATCCCATAGTCAGCATTTGTAAGGTATGTTATATATAGGTTACTTGGATTCTATAGCTTTCCCTGTTTGCTGTGTGCAGAATGACTTCCTATTCTCATTAAAAGAAAGCCCATGGAGTATTAATTTTTTTTCAACTATTATTGTAGAGAAGGGTTTTTTAACTTCTCTGTCATGACTATACATGGATCCTTCAACTGTTTCTCTAATAAAGCAAGGCTTCTACAACCATGTTGTCTCAGTAGGTACATGTTTATCCCTTATGTCTAGCCACATTAATTTTGTAACCTGTGGGCTGATATCAGTTCAACTTGACAGAGTGGGAGAGATTGCAAAGGCAGTTTGGTTCTTCTAAGGTTTGAAAAATTAGGGATACAAGAAGCTGGGGGAATAGGTAAGTGCTCTGAGGAAGGGGCTGTGGCATGATTCCGATCTGACTTGGCACTCCCATGAGAGGACTCCCTGTAAGGGCCTTGCCTGGTAAAAAGCTTCTGCTGCAGCTAGAAATCATCCGTGAGATACTTGGACATCCCGACTTCTGTCATTCTGTGATCTAAGTACCCCTGTTCACACAACTCAGGAAAGGGTTGGAAACTCAGGCTGGCGTGGCGGATGTTCTGCATCCATTCAGTTAATGTCTGTACAGAGACAAAGCTGACTCCGACTTCCTGGGGTCCTTCTTCCTCTCTACTTGTTCTGCTTCTCTCCCAGGAGCTCTGTCCTCTCTGGCCTCGGGGAGGTCTGGTGTTTGTGTGGTTTAAGGTCTCTTCCTCAGAAGAGTTGCAGCATTCAGAAACTAGTTATAGCTACTGCTCTCCATTGCACTAAAAGCAAAGGTTCTGTGCCCTGAGGCCTGTACTTCCACCCCATGACCAGCACAGATGTACCTGAAGTTCTCTTTAGTTTAGCACTATTCTTTGGTTTTGTCATTGATAAGGTATTGCCTCTGTATCTGTGCTGTGTAGTAAAAAGCAAGGAGATAAAACCTGTACATGGCAACATGAAGATGTGTTGGAAAAGGCAGAAAAGAAGGGTCCAAAGTTGGTTGTGTTAAAGTGCTGAAACAATAAATGAAGATAAATAGGGGGGAGCAAATTCCCAGTGCAAATATTTTTCCTAGTTATTAATAAGTGCGGATGAAGGTGTTTAATATTTCAATGCTGTGAAAGACATTTGCTCATTGTCATGAGTGGCATGTATTTGATAACACAAAATAAGCACCTCATCCTCTGCCGCTGCTCATGCATGCACAATTCTTCCCATTTAATTCAGCAAGACTAATTATCTGAATTAGTGACATTAGCTTGAAGCTATGGATTTGCAGATTGAGTATATTGAGTCTCTGGCTTTCAGAACAACTTCTTTAAAGGAATTAGTCATGTCTAAGTACAACAGATCTGTCAAATTGCATCCCCTGGCTTTGTCTGACGTTTTGGCTGCAAAGACAGCCTTGTGCAAGACTGTCCTCGTGGCAATAGACAGTGGTTATTCTAATTTTATGGCTCTGACAACCCTAAAATGGCTCATAAAGGTTGGGAAGTTAACTCACTAGCTGATAACAGATATAGCTGATAGCACTTCGTTTTGCCTTCCACCTCATTGATGGACTTTGTCATCCACACTGCAGGGATGTCTGCTGGCTGTCTGCAAAGCAGCTCCTGCACTACCCCAATTCCAGTTTAATTTGCCATGCAGGCACGAAAACCGCAGTTAAAGTGCACACAGATCACAGCGCCCTGCCTTGGCAGCAACACCATCAATCAGAGAGGCAGGGAGGAAAAGAGCAGTGCTTCAGGAACAGGTGCAAAGTGGCTTGGGCATCACTGCCGGCAGGGCTGTGACTTCTCTGGGACCAGCAAGGTACACAGCTGGAGCAGGTGCACCCTTTGTGTTTTAACTCTATGTCCATTTAAAATAAAAGACGATGCTTATCTTTACAGTCCTGAATTTTGCTATAAATTGAAGAGTTTCAGTAACTCTCTCATGCCTGTGCTGTTACTGAGGAAAACAGTGGAAGGTTTAGGGTCTGGAGCAATAGCTTATCCAAGGTCGAGCAGCACAGGGAAGGGGGATGGAAGGGACAGGCCATGACTGTTTAACCAGTGAGGTCTTTAGTCTATACATCACTTGTCACCCCCTATCTTTGAATTAACGGTTCATAATTAAGTAGTGTGACTAAAGATGTGAAATCCTACATGGCAAATACTGAACTTGCACCTCATTTATCTCTTTCAAGTGTTTAATGAATTTTCAGCTTCAGTTAATGAATAATGGCAATTTCAAGCCCATTGTCCTACGCAGGGAAATTAATAATGGCCTAAGGATAGTTTCATACCTAGGAGCATGGTAGAGATTGCCAAAAAGCCAGAATACGGATTTCTTTCTAGAAGATCCAACATTATCTTCAGCTTTGTTCCAGTTAGTGTATAGTCCGTATTCACAAAGAACCCTGGAAGCACAACATGCAGAATCTGCTCTTTGGGGATAAAAAGTGAACAAAAATTGCCTTCTGTCACCTACTCTAGCATTAAGGTTGCCATATATTTTGTTTTCCTCAACAAGTCCTCTTTGTTCATGCAGAGATTTTGGTCAACGTTGAAAAAGTTTTTAACTGTTAGCATTATATTAAGAACTCATAAAAGAAATATGAGAGTCCAATCCTTTCTTCAAAGATGTTCTGAAATAAGGTACAATAAGATGAATAGGAACCAGGAAACTTCCAAGCTCAAGAACTTGGCATAAAGAACATTTGTTATCCCCATTTTATTTTTAGAAAAGGAGCCATGAATGTTTTCACTGTTTCCTGTCTCTGTGGAGTAAGAACAACTCACAGTAGTAGCTGTGGGTTCAGTTGGATTTGGCATTCAAGACCAAGTATAGAAGTTTACATGAGGAAAGCAAAGCATAGACTTGAATGGATGTATATTACTACTCCTAATGCCCATTTGAGCCCAGTACCTGAAAAAATGGAAATGCACTTGAAAAACAGAAGAATACCTGAAGCAAATGTGCTCTGCTTCTCTTACCCATACAAAGTGACTGATTTTCATTTCTTACTTGCCTCTCAAAAATGTAGCTAAAGGAAAATGCTGAGAAATAAAAATGTGGTTTTCAGTCACAGAAGCAGGAATGTACATCTTAAAACAATTGTTTGGTCAAAAAAATGTTTTACCTGAAAACAGTAGATTTTTAAAAATCCAATCTACTAAAAGCTCATGTTTGTTTTTCTTCAACTTCTTATTCAATTTACCATGACCTACATCTCAGTTCTACTTATGAATATAAAATATGCAGTATTTATGCAGAGAATTAGTGTAGTAATTTTGGGTTTAGACAGTGGGATGAGATAAAGTGATCTTATCAAATACATAATGGCAAATACATAACATGCCATATCCTAACATGGCCAGATATGAGACATGTAGGATTTAATAGCTTGTTGCTGGAGGTGAGTCCCAGACTGCTGTAGCTGCTCCATGTAAGGTCTGATGTTGTTGCTGGAAAAGATGGAATAAATTGCTTTTAGGAAAAAAAACCCATAAAATTAATTTAAAGATCCAGTCAACAGTTGCAGTCTTCAGCTTTGCAAGCTTTTGCAAAGGTTTTCTTCTGGAAGTACAGGTCCTGAACCAGATTCCCACATATGCCATATAGGCTTGCCATTTCAGAATTATCAGTAATCAGGAACAACAAGGTTGTAAAGAATTGTTCTACTTTATCCATAATGGTTTTTGTAACTCCTAGCTTGATGCTTCTTTGCTACTATATGCCTTCACAAAAACTCTGGATGACAATTCTTGTCACATTAACATTGGGAAGTTTATTTCAGTCTGTGAGTTAACTAACCTTGCTTTGAAATCATAAACATACTTCAGTGGGAGTGCCTGTAAATGTGTTTATGTAAGTGGCTTTAATCCTGTCATATGACAATCATTAGGATTATCATTCTGGAGGCATAACTCATCCTGGAGTCTGCCTGGCAGCTGCTGTGATCACAGCCGTCAGGCACACGGATCGCACAACCCGCCATTAGACACCGTTAGGGGGTTTCTCTGTGAGGAATTTTTCTGATGGAAAAGACGGTGGGGTTTTTTCAGAAAATTGAGTAAAGTGTCTTCAGGTAAATTTGTCATTTGTCAGAAGTGACTGCTGTTATCCAAGGAAGCTGCCACCCATATCAGTATTAGAAATCGTGAGAGAATAACCTGATGCTTCCTTCCAGTTGCCCAAGGGCACCAGCCAAAGGCTCAGCAGGAGGGTAGGGAAATCATGGCTTTTAGCTATCCTCTCCTACTTTGCTTCTGCTCAGAGTGAGTGAAATTGATGTCACCTTTCAGGTGAAACAGTCCTGGAAAGCTCACTCTGACACTCTCCAAGTCAAATTCTTATTTAAAAAAAAAAAGTCTTTTCAAAAGCTGCATTTCAAAATGAAACCCATTTTTTAAAAAAGGTACTTTTAAGTCAATAAAATTCAAAGCATATTCAATTCAAAGTATTTTATGAGAAGTTTGCACATTTTCCAATTGGTGATTTCAGTCAGACTGACAGATGGCTGTCTTAGTAACTATTTTAAGAACTGAAACTCTATGAGTTTA
The DNA here is from genome assembly GCA_013400975.1 of Atrichornis clamosus. Taxonomy (NCBI): domain Eukaryota; kingdom Metazoa; phylum Chordata; class Aves; order Passeriformes; family Menuridae; genus Atrichornis; species Atrichornis clamosus. The sequence continues at coordinate 89,369 of WBMZ01011148.1, forward strand.
GTCTACCCACTCCTGTCCATTTTAAGGACTGCAGTATCTTCTTATGAAAAGTGTTCCCCCAGAATAAAGTGTGTATTCTGCCTTGTGCTTGTCCATCTGAATCATTTAGTAATTGTTCCCTAAATTTGACAAAATTTGGTCCCAGAAATGTGTACAATTTTAGCATAGTCCTAAACAATTTCTCTGTGACAGTTTGCAACACTTCATTTCATGTACTCCTGTGCTGATCTATAAATACTGCTTTTACCAACTGCTCTGTCTCATTCTGTGTTTTGTTCTGCTGAAGTTTTATTCCACACTGAATACAGCTTTGTTACTGAAATAGATGGAGTTTTTTGCCTTTTATTTTTCTCCTAAGGAATTACTTTCTGTCTGCTTTTTAAATCAACTCTACAGGAAACAGTTTAGCTTCTGTGGACTTTTAAAAGGATATATATTTTTTAAGCTTTTAATGAGTTCTCCCAGAGCATACTTAAAAAAGAACCTGCCACAATAAAACGACCACATTTAAATAACTACGTAACTTGGACAGCAAAAACAAAACTTCTTTAATTTTTCAAGATATAATCAGTGAGTCAAGTTATGACACTATAAACCAGTTGTCAGCACTATTGTATTGGTCAGCTTTACTTACTTAGGTGCATACACACGCTCTGAGTCTACGAGATGCTCTGTTGAGAAACCCCATTGTTCACGGCTGTCGAGGGATCCAAAGCAAAAGGGTCCAAGCCCATGTAGTATTGTGCTGTTTCTCTCAAAGCTGCCCACGATTCACTAATCTGAAGTAGATCAAAACAGAAAAGAATATTCTGAGCTTTGAGACTAAATAATACCATGTGTGACTACTGAGCAGCCTTGCCCGTGTCAGTAAATCAGAAAAATTTTCTTCCCTTGGCCTAAAGGATTTACATTACATGTTAATTCCAGACCTGTGCTTTCTTTTGTCAATAGATGCTGCAAGATGAAGGAAGAAAATACCTGTTCAGCCACAGTGTATCCCCACGCATTCTGGCTGCTGTCTGAGTCCCAGTAGCTCGGAGAATGTGGTATATGTCGTTTGAGTCGCATAAATTGATTTGCTGATTCTTCTGTCAGAAAGGGTGCTCCAAGGACACTCGAAACATACACTGAAAAATATTTGTATTATCAGAAAAATCTTTTAGAATGTACCTTTCAAAAAACATGTTTACATCCAAGGAACATGGTTTTGAATCTGTAGTTTATTTAAGCAAAGATGGTCCTACCTTAGTTTCTCGGAAATTAACTTTTTTTTAGGCCTAAAGTTAATAAAAGAGATGCTCTAAATCATTATTTTGCTGTTGAATACAAAGTAAATAAAGTTACGATCTAATTAAGGCACTAATTTATTTTAATGCAAAATTTTGTTACAAAAATCCTCTTAGACTGTAATTACACTACTATCAGGTGAGCTGAGAGCCTAAAGTTTTTTAAAAGAACCCAAAACCTACCTATGAATGTAACTACAGTTCCTAAACTTCCTGACTTATACGTGATATTTATTTTCATTAGTATCAGCATAGAAACTGCATGCATGTAAATTACTTTATGAACAGAAGATATTGCACTTCTAATCTTGTTATTGCATTGCTTTAGATAGCTTCTGAGGTCAGCACAGATGCAGAAGTAGTTTTTGCAGATTTTCTTGAAATAACCATTCAGAAAAAGGTCAGAATTCCTCTTTAGCTTCATAGAAAAGCTTCCCTGGTACAGCAGAAGTCTTTTCTTTTAAGTCTCAAGTGTTTGAGACATAAATTAATTTGGGGCTAAACTAGTTCAAAATAGCATGTCAGTGTGAATCACGACACTTTTAATAAACCACTGATTAAGTTGGAGCTTGAGTACATCAGGCAAGCTGAGGCTAGTGTCTGTAAACAGCTGTGCTCCCATTTAGTGGAGTGGGTTTAAATGGACACCTGAGTGTGACCTGCACATACTTGGTACAGATGGCCCAAGAACTTGAACCCTTGTCTAATATGTCTTAGAGTAGGAGCTCAGCAGGGCAAACTATCACCTCACAGCTCTCCAATGCCCTTATTCCTGAATTCCTAGAGGGAAAATCTATCTGAGAATATAAAATGTTTGCTTTCATGTACAACATTCAGCTGAATCCAGTTCACTTGTAGTTATTGCTGGCTTTCTTGATTGTCCACAATATTGTTGCTCTTTAGTTTTTTAAATAGAAGAAAATATATGTTGAATGCATACAGGTAGAAAATATGTGGGCTAGAGTTTTTGCTGCTCCCTTTCACTTTTTTTCTTTTCTGTGCCAAAAATGCTTAAAAAGAAGATGAGAAAAAGCTTAGTTATGCAGTAATGAATGAAAAAGAAGTGATGGTGGTTGTCATCTTAGCTCTTAACAAAGACATCAAATAGTACTTTAGAAAATTTACTTAGCAAGAAGTGACAGCCCCGGTAGTTCCTTCCTACTTTAGTTTCTTCATATTCCAAGTTACTACAATAATAAACTGGAGGTAGAAATTTCAGGGGAGGGAGTTTCCAAGGAATACCATCTTCAAAAATGTTACCAACACCATGGAAAAAGTAAGTTCAGACATTTGGTGTGAAGACTCATGTGTGAACTGTTCTCTCTCTGAGGGAACAGAGGAATAGCTATTTCTGTATTTCAGAAAACAAGATCTTGGCCTGGGGAAGAAGAAAATATATTTCATGCATATGTCTATTAAGCTGCTATACTTCTATTCCAGAGCTGCACAAGTGAAAACTAAGCTTGTGCCAAATTTCAACATTTCACTGGCAATTTACTATTTTCCAATAAAAAAATCTATGAGCTTCTAATTTCTCTTTAGTGGATTTGGGGATTTTTTTTTAATATTAAATATTTTGTAGCTCGTGATTAATTTTATGACTCAGATAACTGAACTGGGATCAGAAGTTGGCTCATTATCAGGCTTCATTTTTGTTTAAATGTGTAAATATAGTTAGTAAGGGCCATTAAACATTAAATTTTATCACCAGTATGTGCTCTGGCCTTTCAGATTTAAAGTAAGGTGCAAAAAAAGATCATAAAGCAGCTCTGCTTCTTGTGTTTCTTTTCCTCACTGCCACCATCTTCAAAAAATGAGCTTGTCATTTCACTGGTGGGACAGTGAGGTGTTATCTTGGCTACTGTGGTGCAGAGTGCTGCATCTTCAGGGGTATTATCTTTCAATTTTTAATATACAGTCTGCTCTGGCTGCATCTGTATCCAGTGAAAAATGCCATCCATAACTATGTCAAGTATTTACTTTTATTAAAGTGCCCTTGCCTGCTCTGGGGAGAGGCAGGAATGTCAGCTCTGCTCCGGACTTCTCTTGTCACCATTGACACCCAGTTTTTATTCTGTTCTAGCTGCTATTTCATCTCCTGAGAGCTCTCTCTGCAGGACTTGTCCTCAGCTGCTGGGGCTCTCCAAAGATACAGAAGTACCAAAAGAAAATCAGGTAAGTGCCTTTATAGTCGAGCTAATCCTTTAGGCTTGTTCTCTCTTTGTCTTACTGTAAAGATCTTTATAAGTCTCTGAACAGGGCAAACGTCATTCACCTCCAGAAAAACCCTGGTGAGACCATTTCTAGCAAAACCAGAAACATCCCTGTTGGTCTTTCTCTGTGGCTGCACGGACAAACAGGGTTGCATGTTTGCTTGTGGTCTGGCAGAGCTCAGAGGAAGCAAGATCTTCGTGCTCTAATGTAGACCTGGGGTCAGCAGACCAGGTGTCTCCATCTGAGCTGCCCCTCTGAATACAGTGCATAGTTATCATCAAACGAACTGTGTCTTGCCTCAGGTTTCTCAGACTGGGTGTAACTTTCCCCCACCTTTTGGACAGCCTAGTAAAATATTGTGGAAGAGTTTATTGCTTGGTTAGGTGCTTTATAAACACAGACTATGCCTGAAGGAGTGCATCTTGTAGAAGATTAGCACACAAACCAGGAAAATGGAATTTCAGAGCATCTGATGTGAAACTAGAGAGGGTTAGAAGCAGGTGGGTAATGTTAATAAAAAGGCTCACATAAAGTTGAGCCGCAAAATCATGAAGAATTTCAGATTGTACTGAAACAGTTAACTCACTGTGAAGAGCAATCAGACATATTGTATGTTAATGTTTTTATTCAGTGCTGTTTTCCTCTCTTAGATAAATGTGTTATTTGAAAAGCACATTTAGGTATAAATGGCCCAGTGAGAAAACAGGAGGAACTTGTGTGGAGGGTGAACTATTGCCAAGGTTGTATCAGCTGTTACCAGTTAGAGTGTTTCCTCATCTTTTGAAGATTCACTCAGTGTTCTTTTATGAAAAGCAAATTATAGAAGAAAATTGGCTGGTTTTAGCAAGCAGATGCTTAGCTCATGTAATTATTGCCTTCAGCAGATAGTTTTGTCTATCCTGTACACCTAAAGAGATTGTCCAAAGGGAAAACTATTAGTAATGATTATTGCTACGGTGCCTTCTGAGCATCTGATTTTGGATTATTATGATCTGATATAAGACTGAACTTGAGAGAGGGGAGATGGTGGTACAACCTTGTCATCTTTGCCCAAAAACGCAAATGTGTACTTAACCCAACATTGAGTATACATATTAAAAAAACCCAAAATAAATTAAAAATCTGATTATGAAAAGGTGTCTCAAATATCTTGGAATGTCAAAGTAATAATAAAAAAGTATTATAGTATTACAGTGCAAACTGCACTTAAAATAGAAAATCAATCTGGGTAGATCTTAAATCATTGTGCTTTAAAATCTCTTCATACTAGACTCAAATGGAAGCATAACCCTCTTGTACAAGGCTAGATTTCAAGAAAGCAAGATATTTAGCTGAATGCAGCCACTAAATCTTCCCAGGAAGACATGTTTTTCTACCAGCTGAAAGTGCAATGATTCACTTCATCACACAGTCAAAAAGGTGAGTATGGATTTGATTTTGACACATTTGCCTGCTTAGGATTTGATTTTGACACATTTGCCTGCTTAGGAATGATTTAATTGATATACATTTTCTTTTTTAAAAGCTAAGCAGCATGAGCCATTGTGTGCTTAGTCTGGGGAGAGCAGGCAGGCCACCATTTGCATGTCTAATGGCAGAGTTAAATGATAAGAAGAAAAGATCTTTAAACTTGCTTTAGAACAGGATATGCTTCTCCTTCCACTCTCTACCCTGAAGCCTTTTTTATCTCAATCAGCAGTATGGTCTAAGTGGTGATGAGTAATCTCCAGGCTTGGGAACAAAATTTATGCCTGGTGCACATCTACCACAGGGAAAAGTGGTTTTTCTCTGATTTGCTGTAAATTTACAAAAAAAAATGCCACTTGCTTAGAAGCTCTTCAATCACCCTCTGTGCATATTGTTGTTTCTCTCTAGTTTCCAAAGACTATTGCAAGATTCTGACAACTTGCAAACGTATTGCTTAAGTTAATAGCAATGGAATTTAAATGTCAAAATTTGGCAATTGCTCTGGCTTCTTCCTTTTAGTCTAATAACTCTTCTTATTATCAGGTTTGGTGACTATCTGGTCAAAATGTCAGCTCATGGGAGTAAGGCTGCCAGTCTTACCAGTACTTTAGGGCAGAGCTTGGACAGAGCTAAACTTCAACCTTGCTGAGGTGGCAGGTGCTGACGTGTTGGGAACTTTGAAAAAGTAAATCAGGTGCTGCAGCTCAAGTGAGTTTCTTGTGGCTAGAAATCAGCCAGAATGGACCACCTCCCCACCATGCTTCAGTTGTTTAACTTTCTAAATTTAAATTCACAAAGTCAGACCACAGGACTCAGTCTGAGGACTCAGAATACCACAGTGCAAGACTGTGAGTGCTGAAAAAAAGAGTGGCAGCAGCTGGTTCTCTCCTCACTCAAGTATTTCTCTAGGTTATGTGGCATTCCATGGAAATCAAGATGTGGGTATCTGTCAGTACACTGCATACATGGCTGGATTGCAGCAGGGATAGACTTTTGGATTCTGCAGGCTACCCAAATATCACCTTTTTTTCAAATAAAAAGTACAATTACATTAAAGCCTAGCATACATTGCTTTTTCAAATTGTAAAAAAGAAATGTGTGTGTGTATTTTGGCTTTGTATCCCAAAGCATTTGGACGATAACAGACCTTAGAATAGAATTAAATCAGTCAGATTTACTAATATCTGTTGACAGCGAGATTTAAAGTTACTGATTGTTAAGTGCTTCAACACTGTTCATATCACCCAGTCTTTTAGATTTTGGCCTCATCTATTTATTTTTAAAGCTTGAAGTAAAGTAGTTTTTATTCTTTGACAATCCTTAATTTTACATTACAGGACACAAGAGCTCTCTGGTTCAAGAGATGAGAGCTCAGTCATCAACAATCGTTAGAGCTGCAGTGTCAGTCTCGTTCCCTCATCAACAAAGGCAGACAAGTTACAGACACTTAAGGCAGAATTAGCTCTTGAACGTATTGCTGGTGTGATGCCAGGGATCAGGAAAGTTGTCAGGTATGGGTAAATAGCAAGGTAATTTTGCAAAAATCCTAGATAATCTGAGGGAAGGAACTACTTCCACTGCAGCAAAGTATTAGAAAACACATTGGTCCACTCAGTGGGTCCTCTTGAAATTTCCTTTCTAAACTCACGTGCGGCAACCTTGAGTGAATGGGCAAGACACCCCAATCAGACATGCAGGAGACTTCAGTAATTATCCCAGTGCCAAGACATTACTCTCATACCACATCCTTTGCTGTTGCATTCTCCAGAGGTAAAGGAAAAAGTCCAGAGCCTGTTCCCAGTGATGTGACTGTGGGTTCCTATGAGGAGTGATTTATAGCAGCTGAGCTGAGGGCATGAAGAAGAATCAGGTTCTCTTTAGAGAGTCTTACAGTCTCTGTTTTACTTCACCACCACCTTCATTGTTGCTGAAGGGATCCATAATTAATGAAAAACTGAACTGATTGTAACCAATGAAACATATAAGAGGTCATTAAAAATTAGTAATAGGTAGTTCTTCCTGCCTTTTGAAGAATTAGAATGTGGGAAAGAGGGTAAACAAGACAAGAGACATAAAGGAAATGAAAGTAAAGTCTTCCATAAGAAGGGGCAACAAGATGTTGTGCTCCCAGCCTGGCTTCAGGTGACACTAGTTCCACTTCAGTGGAAAGGGGGTGAAGTTCAAGAAGATAGACAAGTACCCAGGAATTGTCCCAGTTCAGGTGCTCAGCAGATCAGGAAGCACAAACACAGGGAAAAGAAGGTTTCTAGGTGAGCTCTAACTTGCAGAACAGGCAAAGTCCCTTTCCGTCTCCTTATCTCCCTACAGAGTCTCACTACAGCCAAAACTCAGGTTCGTATGACAAGGAAGCAAATTCAGCCCATATAGAGATTACACCTGACTGTGGTCCCAATTCATGAAACACCTTTTTCATTAATTCATGGTTAATCACTGGCTAATTCTGTCTCCCTCATTTTGCCGTAGCTATTCACATCATATATTTACTGTATGTGTATTGGAGCACTTAGATCTCAGAGATGCTTTTAATGCATGCATGTGGATGGAGCATCTTTCCAAAAGGCAGGCAGTCGCTTGGGAAGTCAGCAGTCACTGCCTGCCTGGTTTGTTTTAATTTTGTAAAAAATAAATTAATCTTGCAGCATGTGCATCACTGATCATTGACTGTATCAGTGTGTGCTGCTTTGGGAAGAGCATGTGGTGGCCCTGCCCTATCCATTTTCTCTCTGGTCCAAGTTTTACAGGTCGAGTCTTGGTTGTAGGTGCCCTGGTTACACGGTGCTGTGAAGGGTCTGTGTTCAGACAGCCTGAGCACTTTAAAACAATTAGTCTCCTTAAGAAATTCAAGTCAGGCATCCCAGAAATCACTTGTGAAATAGATCATTTTGGGTCCTTATAGATGCATGAGAAGTTGTTTCCTACAAACAATAAATTTTGAGATCAGAATAATATTTAGGGAAGATTTCATAGAAACAGCATCAAACTCCTTTCACAGTTTTAACAGTTCAGGAAATCATCCTATAAGAATGCCTTTCAGTCAGGAATGCATCCTCACTCCTTATAGATGAGCAGTAAAAGGCTCAAAAGTAGTCATGAAGAGCAGAATCAAACTGTATTTCACAGAATTTGACATGCAATCATGTGCTCATCCTCTCTCCTGTATGTCCCTGCTGCAGTGATTTCTAGTTAATTCTCTTCCATCAGTGCTATTCTGGTGCTAACACAGGGTTTTTTGCTAGCTGACTATTTAACAAGCCTGAAGGGAATGACATGAGACAGGATGCCAGGCACTTACCTGTAAACAGCAGAGCAGACACCAAAATTTGAAACATTTTCAGAGACATGGCAAATTATTCAGAAAGGGTTTCCTTTGTAAAGCAAAGACAGTGATAGAGTTTTATACTTTGTTATCTTCAGCTTTATAAATCATTTACCAGATACGTGTAAACGGTTGGTGCAGGCAGAGGGCAGGGTACAGTACTTAGTTCAGATTTGTCCTATATGCCTCTGTTTGTACACTTTGGACTTTGCAAGCTGGGCCTCTAATGAGCCATAATGGCTCATTATTGTGTGGATGCATTTACTTCTCCATAAGTTTTATGATGCAAAATAGCACATTTGGCTTGTTCTGTGAACACTGAACAGGCAAGCCTAGGTGAATCAGTCTTCTGCAGGATATTTTCCCCCTCATCCTGGTGATAGGCACAAGCAGCTTATAGTTTGGTGTGCATACGAATGGCATTTGAATCCACGTGCTCTGAGAGCAGTGCTAGAGTATTCCATATATTTTGGCTGCATACAGCTTGTGTTAAGGAAATAATCCTATGAAAAAATTGACTGAAAAAGCAAGGGAAGGAGAGGGAATTTGGTTTCTGAGCTGAACCAGGCAGAGGTGCCAGGGTCTCTTGTGGCCTTCTGCTGTTGTTAAGACTGTAATGTGGGACACCATAAGTTCATGCTGCCTCACCTTTCCCACCTCTCCAGTTAGCTGTTGCCTTTTGATATACAACTCACCTGTTGGCAGCAGCTGTTGTACTGCAGACCAGTCTATCTTCAGAAGCTCACCTACACCGACGATAAGAGAGCACAGCAAAGCTGGGCTCTGTCACACGTTGGCGTGAGCTGAAGTTCAGCAGCACAGGCCTGCGTGTACGCCAAGGCCTTTGCGTCAGGAAATTAGACCCTGCTGACGTTACAGGTCAGGGACCAGACTCCATGCTGATGGGCAGTAGTACTTCATTCTTATATTCACAGTGAGAACCATCCAGTCTAGACAGTGGATGAAGTAAAGGTTTGTTGGGAAGCAAAAGACAATTTACTTATGTAGTTACAAAGCCTTATACTTTTTTGTTATCACACATGGGCGGGCAGGAGGGGAGACTGTTGAACAGCAGGTCTAACAGGTAATCCTTAAACTTGCTGTAGGTTGTGTCACAACTTTAGTATTATTTAAGCACTGTTCTAAAAAAAAAAAATCAATCCATCCACCCCAGGTAGCAAATTATACATGGAGGCAGGTGCTCTGCATTCTGGTGCCCTGTTAAGAACAAATATTAATTATCTAAACTTACAATCAGTTTCCCTGCCTCTGAGTAACTATATTAAATGTTAGATGTCAGCATTTTTGTGCACTGGCTAAATAGGTGTAAGGACTGAGACACTTGCTAATAGATGACACAGATGGCTGTGACAGACAAGCTCTCAAGAACTGTAGATCCCCCAGAAATAAGTTCCAGAAAAGCATACAAGTTACCCTTTCATCTCACAAACGTCGTGGGCCATCATCTCCAGTGTCTTCCACGCTTCTCTCTTGAATGGACCTGCTTTTCTGTTACAGCTTCCCTCCCCAGGTTTTTCCTCACAGTTCCTGGTATAATGACTGGAAGAATGTGTTGATGTATATCATTTTATATTTACTGCAGTTATATCTTCCTTAATGTGCAGCCCACTCATAGAGAGCACTGCTAGGGATATGGCATAGGTGGAGAGACAACAGCAGCCATTAAGACTTCACTGCTATCTGGAAGTACATTACAGGCAACAAAGACTCAAATCTCCTACTCTTCCTATTTAATCTTAGGAAGCAAGTGAAAGAGATGACAAGGGTCTTCTCAGGGACAGGAGTTGAAAAAAACGTTAAAACGGTTAGAGGCCACAGATCCCAACTGATCATGAGTAACCTAAGTCCAGGCTCACAAAACCTCAAAACAGCCTTGCTCTTGCAATATCCAAACAAAACCTGTCACAGGCTGGAGAATATGACTTGTCTATATTCTTTACTGATGAAGCCTCGTCTCTGTTGGAAAGTGTAGGAAAAGTGCTCACTGAGAGGCATGGAATGTCTTCTGGTGGGGTCACAAAACATGGGTATGTTGAAATTCCTGGACTTAGGCTTTGAGTTTGGAAGAACACAAGGCTTACTCTGCTGTAGAGTAGAACAATGTTAAGCCATCCTAGGCTATAATACAAGATCTGGGAAGCAGCTAAATTAGAGGCAGCATGTCCCCTCAGTAGAGATCCATGACACCTGAGGACTCCTCCAAGTTTCCTTTGTTTCATCCTCTATCCTGACGTGTTTTCTTCCATGTCTGATTCAGGCCTTGCTCTTGGCCCACACTCTTTCTTGTCTAGGCTGCTCAGCTCTGCGTTCTTCCCCCCAGATATGTCTTCCCTCTTGTTGCGTGCTTTACCACTGCACATAAAATGATGTTATGCCTGTAAAACCCAACATCTTTAGATTGAAGAATTTATGGGTCTCTTACAAGGAGAGTAGCTTTCCAGTGCGACTCCCCTTTCTTCTTTTCATTTGTGTCCTGTTTCCCATATCCACACTTGTGTACAGCTCTGAGGTTCACTCCCTCCCTGACTTCTACCCCAGTCCTGCTATTGCAGTCTCTCTTCTGCTCACAATAGCCAGTGTTTTTTCCTGAAGCCCTGTAATGTATATGTAGTTTGGGGCTTGCATATGCCCTACTGGCTCACATACAAAAATTTTTAGAAGACAGATGAGCTCTTAGCTGTTCTTTGAGGGCATTATATAGGCAATCTGGATATCACTAAAAAACCATGAAAAGCATGAATTTATTCATTGAATATAGAATTTTAGCTGTTAATCACTAACAGATATGCAGGCTGCAGTTTTTTGGAAGATTTGTAACTTGGCCCAATGGCTCAAATTTTCATATGGAGGAATGAATCATCGTATCATTCTCATATGATGCCCTCCCTCTCCTGTCAAATTTCTATTCCCTACCTTAAAGCATCGAAAGCTTAGTCAAAGGAGTTGTCATCAGAATATTCAGTGCAAATTAAACTTCCTTCCTCACATCCTCATCTCACTTGCAGAAATTATCAAGATATTGGCTAAAGTGGTTCAAAAAATTTTCAGCTTGATGCAGAAGACACCTGGCATAGTAAAAAAAAAAAAAATTAAAAATCAGACCAAATTATGAACGTTTCAATGAGTTATAAGCAACTGAAAGTAGAATTATCAGGGGGACATTTCAGGCAATCTACAACACTACCAGCCTTATCAATAAGCTAGACTTCAAACAACAGAACTCTAAGTTAGATAAAGATCAGAACATTTTTCCTTTTACATTTCATAATCTTAGACAGTAAATCACCATTTCAGGGGAAAGATCTGTGTTCTTCCCCTAGTAGTATCAATTTTTTTTTTTTTTTTTTAGGAAAAAGATTAAAATCCCAAACCTTAGTTGATTATAGCTGAAACAGTTTTAGCAGAAAAGGAAGAAAAGAGGTTGAGCTCATATTAAAAACATCCTGAGGATGATGACGACAACTGCCTAAACAAGAAGGCCTCTGTTTCTTTGAATTACTTTTTAATGTATTTTTCACTGATGGAGTATTTGTAAAATATTTCAAAGGGGAGCTGAATATCCTTAAGATTACTTGTTGCTTCAAACTGATTGAAATTAGATAACATAGAAAGTTATTGGGAAGGAGAAAGCAGATAGGAAATCTTAGTTGGGTTGGGAACAAAAAGGTAGATAAATTTGAATATTTCTTTTTCTTCTTTGGCACCAGCTTCTCATCTGCACAGGAAACAATTCTTTTGGTCCAATTTTGCCATCTAAGTGTAATGCTAATCACTAAGATTTTGTAAACTACTTTGTAACTGTTGAAAAATGTAATCTTCTGGTGTATTTAATATCAAATTCCTCATTTGTTTCAGTTTGTCTAACATTTACCAGTTCTCTTTGTTCATCTCTAAGACATCTTTGATTTAAGTAGATATGCCAACACCAGTGTTTAACTTCAGGTTTTGAGTATCTGAAAACACCTGTTGTGTTGCTGTGGTACCTTTTTGGAGTAGAGATAAGACAAGTGCAAGGTAATATTTAAAAGAACATAAAACATATGGAGGATGTGAAAAACCTCTCCCGAAACAAAGGACTAGGGATGTTGTCACCAGCACAACTCTGTACAATCGCAATGTTGTGGCTAAGGACTTGAAGTCAGAGGCAGTAGCTTAGTGTTTAGTGTTTCTTGACTAATTCTCAACACTTTAGTTCTGTAACCCCTTTCAGAATCCATAGACGAACTAGGTGCAGTGTTGAACATTGCCCCTGACCATTATTTGAGCAACTTTTCTTTTGTTACTTTTGTCTCATAAGAAGAGCCTGATTTACATAATTCTGCATCCTATTTCTTGCTTGGTGGAAAGGCAGGAAGGCTAAAATTTGAACAGTTTGCAGTGTGCATGCTGCTGCAGTTCAGTAGAAAAGAAGATGTAGTGGGGGATTTTCAGTGTTTGGGTCAGTCACTGACTCCAGTTACTGTTTTCTATATTCCATTCTGTGTCTCTGAGCAGTGCAAGTCTCAAAAGACATGTGCCATCAGCCTGGAACTGAAGGCATGTATCCACACCTGACCTTGGGGCAGCACTCTGGCTCCAGCCACGGCAAGTAGTGCAGGAGAGGATGCCTCTCGAGAGCCATCACTGCTGACTGACCTGCCTTTACAAAATTTTCCACCTTATAGATATCCATTATCTCCTATTTTTCCAAGATGATAGTGTAAAGGCAGTTTGTATAAATCTGTGTGCAGTGGAATTGAGCTGAGACCTACAGGGAGGTCTAATGTGAGCAAGATAACAGATCTTTTATTGACCACGACTTCAAATACCTGTCATGTTTTGAAGTAAGCCTACTGGCACACACTGAGGTATTTAGCACAGCAGGACTGTGCACTTTACATCTTCTGACTTGGAGGTGTGCTTTAGTTCAGTTTTTTATTCCAACCAGCTACAGCTCTTGATAAGGCCGTGTCTGCCTGTGCTGAACAGCACCACCAATCCCGTCCTGTTGCTCTTGTGCTTGAGCACGTTTGTCCCTTTTACATTTGTGACTCTTGAGGGCACGAGTAACTTTCTCTTCATGGTGGGAGAAGGCATGAATGCTTTACCTTAAACTGTCTTCCCAGAATTGCACTGTGTAAAACTCTTACCCTGCAATGACTGGGACTCCTCAGTTTGCCAGTTCCAGAAGCAGGTCGTGCCCTGGTATTTGCACAGCATGGCCATGTCTCAGGCAGAGTCCCCACACTGGTCTGCACTCCCTCTGGGTTTCCAGGTGTAGACAGTAGTCTGCAGGTTTGTTACTTCTGTGACCACAGGCATTTTGTCAAGCCCCCTGCAAGTATCACCCACAGGCTCAAGTCTCATAGTCCTTTTCTTAACATGCGTTGGGTGACCAGCACAACTAGTGATTGTGGTTGCCTTGCTTTTTATTGGTGCAAAGTTTAAGAAATGATGCCAACATTCACATAAGTGGACTAGAAAGTCGTATTATCACTGCTTTAAATAGTCATCTCACTCACAAAGTCATGACCTTCATACCTGACTGTAATGCCTGAGAAATACATTTCTTATTGCTGAGACTGTAATAACTGAACTTCTAACACCCTTCATAGAACATTTACTACAGTACAAACAACATTTTTCCAGAATTTCAGCAACTTCATTATGCTTTGCAATATGTCTGATTTGGTACCTATTGAGTGCCTTATTTTCATGGGATAGTGGCTGTCTTCCATGTAGAATGAAGTTAGAGGAGCAACAAGCATCTGGATTGCCTAGATTTTTTCTTTAACCATTGAACTCAAGTACAGGTCCCAAGGTGTAACCGAGTGACTTGCTTAGTCACTCACCCTCACTGATAACTCAGACACTGGCCTTGTTCTCAGTTCACCTGAATACAGCTGTCCCAACGTAACAGCAAAATACAGAGGCATCAGACTGCCCAAAGAGGTAGAGCACTATGCAAAACCTCCAAGAGACTGTCAGTGCTTTGTCTTCTGAATGTTTGCTTCCTATTCTGTAAAAGATTATGCAGCCTGGGTGCCTTTTTTCAGGTTTCTACTTTAAAACTTCTCATAGTAGCATGACCTGCAGTTCTCATGGCAGCAGCCAGAAACTGTCACAGCATTCCAGAGAGGTTGCTGCTGTTTGATCTTGCTGCAGTGTAGATATTAGCTGACAGCTCTTGGAGCCATTCTAATCCATCACTCCTGATCCACAGTAGGGCAACTCTGGCTTGCAAAGACAAAACACACCCACACCATGATCCTCTTGATGTAGCATAAAACCACATCTAAAAACTTCTGTATGTTTTTCTTGTCTTTGTGCCAGCAGTGATGTAGGAACTGTGGTAGTTGCAACTTGAAACAATTTTAAATGCAGAATTCTTTAAGCCTTCTCTCTTCTGGAAATTAATATATATTGCTTCCCCTGCACAGATTTGGAATCGTGTTTATGAAGTCAGGATGATCTAGGCAGGGCAGGACCTGATGATTCTGCTCCCTCTAACATGATCCCTTGGAGGCAGTGCATGTGGACACCATTTCTCAGCTAAAACAATAAAGCTGTTGGGTGTGTCTTGTGCTGTCACCCACTTTTTACGTACGTAGTGCAGCAATTTCTAAAAGCTATAAACAAACAAATTGTTTAGCTTGTCATAGAGTCAATTTTTATTACTTCTTCTTAAGAGCTGAATAACATGCAGCCAGAAGAATTGACTTTGAAGTATAGGACTGAGCATCCAACCGTAGCCTGCATTCTCGTAGTCTTGTCATACAACTGGGAAAATTAGTGTCCCCATAAGAAACATGAAAAATTCTATAGCTAGAGCAATACGAGGAGCATTTTAGCATTGTCACAGACTGCAGTGGGAATTAACTGCTATTGGTGTGACTTATGCCACAGGTGTAGTTAACACAGTCAAGTTAAATCCTTGTTCTGAGAAGTCCGTCTGTTAATCTGGCTTTGATCCTCCTGTCACCTGCTGTTGCTGAATGTGGGATGAACTGATCCTTATGTGCATTTGGAAGATAAGACCTGGGCTTAAATCTCATTATACTGGTAAAACAGGAATGGAGCTACACAGGTATAAAACATGGTTAGATCTCTCTGATTACAATAATGCAAGTCGGCATAGCTCCAGCTCTTCATAGATCATTTTGTCACACTATCACAGAAGGATAGGGGTGTGGTATGAGAATCAAAAATTTTATATTAACCGTACAACTCAGTAGAGAACAGCCCTGGTAAATGCAGCATCCCTTAAAGGGTTGTAAATGAATATACAGAGTACAATATAGAAAAAAAGATTAAAACATAGCTTGAGAAAGAGAAAACAACATTTTGTTGTTTAGAAATCCTTAAAAGAACCCTTTGCATTTATGTGCCTGAATCACCAGACAAAGCGGCTTTTACCTGGCTCGGTTTGTCTAAAACTGAGGATACTGCTCCTGGTCATTATACATGGCACAGTTACTCAGTACTGCTAATTACTTCTAATTCTTAAAAACATTCACATTTATTTATTTTAGCTTTACTCATTACATCCTTACTGACTGCATGGAAGTTCAATAATGCCCAGCAATTACAACATTTTTAAGGATGAAATATTTTTCATTTTTGTGGAGTCTGCAGTGACCATCTGAGTGAGGAAGGTATTAACTGTCAGCTAGTTGGTAAAAGCTTTGACAAAATCAGCCATGGCTTACAAAATTGATACAGGAAATTATAAACAGCATGTGATCTGAATGAAGTAATGCAATTCTAATGTTTTGGGTTTCAGATTTATTTGAGTTCTTTTCATTTTTTCCTAATGAGAAAAAGTATTTTATTAGGCCAAAATCTCTATGATTGTGTTTCTTTTGTTATTTCAACAATGACTGGTATCTTGGCAACTTGATCTTGAGAAAATACTGAAGATATTCTCTGTATCTCATAGGAAAATGGAGCTTGGAAAAGTAACTGCCACAATGTTGTTATGATTTGATTGATTGAAATTACAGTAATTATCAACACTAAATCTGGGAAGCTATAACCTACGTTGGCATGATGGAGACATAGGTTGTAATCTCTGAGCTTCATATCCTGATTTCTGTGTTCCTGTTTATTGTGTATGCGTAGGAAATTGAGGTTTATGTATAATCTGTTGTAATTGTTTCACTAAGAAGTTTCCACCAGTCATTTCAATTAGTGTACAGGAGACAGTTTTAAGTTGCTAGATAATGTTGACTTAACTTCTCCTTTTAGCACAGTTCCTCACAGAAACAGTTCTGGCTGACTGTGTATTTCCCATCTCCAATGATCAAAGAGCATACACCTCTAAAACTCCTTTATTGTGCATGCCGATTTATTGTTTTCCATTTTGTTATTATAAGAGATTAATTCTTTAAAATAACTACCAAGAAGAAGTGAGAAATCATACAGTGGGCAAGTTACTAGGTGAAGTTACTTCATAACATGAGAACATAATAGTTCAGTAGCAGTGCAAGGGTAAAGAGTAATTTTAAAATAATTGTAAGTTAAGTTAAAAACCAACAAAAATAGTTCCCAATTTAATTATATTAATTTTCTTTTTAGTCAAAAAATAACTTACCTTTTTCAAGAAGTAAAACTATTTTATAACTCATAAAGTGTTCTCTAGGAAGTTGTCTTTATCATTCAAGCATTTTAAAAGTGCAAAGTGCCTGTATGCAAGACTGAAATATCATCTCAAAATAAAAGAAGGTGGCGAGCATTATTTAACTCTCTCAGTAGAGTATGTGTACTTAAACAGGAGGTGGGAGAGAAATTTCTTATAACTATTTCCAGAAAGTCATTAGTAAAATGTGCCACGAAAACATGGTAAACAGAAACAGTACGTTGACAAGGTGTTAATTCATCAGTGTGCTCCACAAGCTTAAAGATGTGAAATATATTGTCCAAATTTCTTAGTGCCTTCCTGGTAGGCTGGAGGCAGGGGAGGGAAATAAGTTTCATTTCAGAGGTACTTGTGAAATAAAGTATAATGTAAGTGACGTTATTCTTAAATACCTCCCTGCTTTGCAAGAAACTAGTGTTCTTTGAGTTGCCAATTGTCAGGCTGTGTCTTGAAGTTCATGGGTGAGTTTATCAGAGTGTGGAATGAAGCAATTGCAGAGAGAGTCCTGCTGTGCCTTGCCTCTTGTCACTGACAAGGCTACAGAAAGAACCTGGCCTTTCCTCTGCCTTGTCCCTTTGCTACCAAAGGTAATGCCTTGTAAAATTCTTCTACTGTCCACTTTTTCCCCCAGACTACATGGTCTTGATGGAGGTGAGATGTAAGGGAAAAGAACTGTTAAACCATGTCATTAAAGGATCAGGTGGGAAGAAGCAACTGTGAAGAGTTGGTCTTTGTGAAATCTCTTCCCAGTTTAGATCTCACCAGACTCACTGTTAGAAATGTGAAACTTCATCCACATTAGTAGCATTCAGTTGTTAATAAAAATAATCAATAAAATGACAAAGTATCAGCCCTCAGAGGCCCTCTCAAATGCCACATCATTCTTGTGATGCTGTAGATGTGTCCCAGCAAATTCCCTTGGCAAATACGGTGTGTCACTGATGCAGTGAAGCGCTTGCCTTGGTGTGAAAATCAGATTGAAATATTGGGAACCTAAAAGCTGCATAGTAACATCTGGAAGGCTTAATGGCTATTTCATTATTTCTTAAGTGTTTCTGAGACGTTTAAGCTTTCTGACCTTCCCCTTGCATCAGTGGCACTCTCTATTTCATTCCTCGTGAAATATTCAGTAGCTTGCCTTCTAAAACTTTCCACCTCTTAATCCTCTCATTGTCTCTCTTGATATCAACCTTAGCTGCTGATGTGACAGCTTTTTCTCAAATATATGTGAACTAAATGGTTTGGATAAAAGCCAAGAAACATCCTGCCTCTTGGAGAATTGTAGTAAACATGATATTGCATTAAGACCTTGCAACCCAGAGTTTAAAAATTTAATAAATAAAAGAAAAAGTCTAGCAAACTACTGCCTGAATGACAGCTTAATTCTACAAAGCTTGTGAAGGACACACAGTCTCACTGCTCTTGGTCAGTCCCACTTGCTGAAGGGTGGTCAGCATCCCTGAGCTTCCCACAGATGGAGAGTAACATCTTTGAAGTTTAAATTACATCTCTTCCATGGAGTGGCTTTTTTCTGTTCTTACAGATGACTTGCTGAAGTGAAAGCTAAAGTTTTTTGCCATTTTGTTTTGTTCTGGGTTTTTTACACCTTTTTCTTTTAACAAGAACTTTTATTCAGGAATTTCTCCACTCCTGGAAGAGTCAGCCACAGAGCTTTCTGGCACTGCTGGCCCTGGACTGCGGCCATTAGGTGCTGGCAGTGCCATGCTGCAGGGTGGTTTGATGTGCCAGACATCCATGTGCATCCTGAGGCACAGCTGCTGCCTCCTGCCACTGCCCCTGGGCAAAGCTGTGCCAGTCCTTGCTTGTATAAGTGATGCCGTCGATTTACTGAGGACAGGCCCAGGATGGCGCTCTTGGAAGGGAGCCCAACTTGTCTTTGCTGCTGCTTCCTTATTTCTGAAAGGGGAGTGACAATCATCAGTATTGGGCTTTAAAGAAGAAATAGCTTTGTTTCCCCCACTGTTTGCATCTCAGGAGGAGGGAGTGAAAAGGGAAGGGGTTTGTTCCAATTACTCCTGTGAGGGAGAGGCCGTCAGCTACAACACCCCTTGTTAACACTTTGTTAGTGTTGACATCTACACAACTCCTCAGAGGTTAGTAGTGGGATTTCTAAATAAAAATAATTTTAAATAGTTCAGTTCATTGCTGAGCATTTTAAAACCTTTGAAGTCACGTACCAGTGCATTTATGTGGTGCAGCACTGGCTAACATCTTCCCCAAGCAGCCTGATGTGGTCCTTGGGCATGCTGGGGGTTGTGGTGAGGAAAGGGCAAATTCCCAGCACCCTGCTGACCTGGGACACCTCAGTGTCAGGTAGGTGCTTTCAGATTCCTCAGGAGAGGCCTCTATGGCATAGTGCCCATGTGTTTGCAGGAAGGGAAAGCTTCAGCCCCTGCGCCAAGAATCCAGTTGTGCAACAGGAAATAAGGGGATAGATTAGGCAGGCCAAAAGCTGTCTTGAGACAGGTTTTCAGTTGAATATGTTCTGCTTCTCTTCTCTGGGGGTTTCACAAGGGAGCACAGAGAAATTTATTTCAAAGGACTGTTCAGTTAAACTCTTTTTTTTTTTCTTAAACTTTAAGTTAGAAGAATTCATTTTTCAACCTAAAGGTCCTGTCAGTGACTTTATAGTGTTTATTTTCAGAGTGACCAGACTTGACATATTCACTGGTAAGCACAGTGAGCCCCTTCTTACGGGAAGTGACACTAATTGCCCCAGGGAAACATATGGAGAGTGTACTGGTCTGTGACCAGCTCTTCTGTTTAACACTCCTGCCGGCATTCTGTCTCAGGAGTTGAAAGCTCAGCTTCAGAAATGTCAGGTGATGACATTTTCATTTCCCTTTGAAAGCTATCCCACAGTCAAATGGATCTTGCCTTTTAGAAAGCTTTTTTTCCTCTAAACTGTTTTTACGCTTCAAATAGAAGGCATGCAAAACTGCATGTTTTGCATTTGTGTGCGAGAGCCTATTTCTTCTTCTTATGGACACCAGTAAGCCTGTTGAAGTACTGTTTCCAGGTGAGCTGTTTTCAACTGACCTTGCTACTCTTTGTCACTCGCAGAAAGGAATGTCTGCTCCACAAAGCTGAGCATCCTCAACATTGTGCTGTCAGTGATCTTGCTAGAAAGTGGAGCTGAGCTGAGCTTATTCCCTGAGAGCACCAGTTTCTGACAGTAAAGATCCAACCACACTTTTTATTTTTAGTATTATTATTCTTATTACTACGACATGGGAGACCTCTAAAATAGCTCTTTTTATAGTGCTGTGGTGTTTCAAAAGCTAGCCTTCACTTGTGCTCCTCCCTTCCTCCATGTGTGTCATTTCCTTCACATGCTGCCAGGAGCATCAGAAGTGGCCTTGAACGGAGGCCAGCATTTGCACAGCTCTCATCAGGTTTGAAAGGGATGCCATGACAAGTTTCCTTTCTGCACAGCTTGGAACAAAATGAAATATGCCCATATGTAAAACACAACTGCAGTAAACGGCAAAAAATGGAACTAGAATAGCACATCAGAACATTTTATCAGCTTTCTTCCGTGGGTGTGAAGGAAAACTTTTAACCAAAAGACTTTTGATTTTCTGACACTTTTTAAAAAAACTTTTTCCAGTGGAAAAAGATGAGCTAAAAGCAAAATGCTGCTATGCTTTTTGGACAATAGACATAGCATGACCACAAATAAGGTAGTTGTATAAGTGCTGAGCTGCATGCTTAGAGGTAAATTTCTTTAAATTAATGGAATACTGTACACATAGAATCATTTATTATAAAAGGAAAAATATGTCTAAATCAATAAACACTTGTACATTATCTTATTAGACGAAAAAATTAATGTGAGGCTGGGAGGTTTACTTTTTATTGTTTCTAAGATGACTGTGCATTTTTTTAAAGGAATGAAATGTCAAATTGATCCTTAAAGAAGCCTATCTGACTTGCTTTAAGCAGTAGCACCACCACATGTCAGGAAGGAGCCAGAGGTCCAAAACACCGTATTAATCCTGCGATTAGAAAAAAAAATCAATAAAATATGCTATAAGGAAAATATTCAGTAGTTTTGGTTAATTCTATAAAAATAGGATATTGGCTACAATTTGCAAGTCAGAATAATTTTCCAGCTAAATATCCTTCCTACAATTCTTCTTCCTTCTTTGCTCAATTTTAAGTCTAAAATTGTGGCTAAACTGTGTAAGGTCTCAGAGAGTCCTCCCTGACTGCTGACTTGATCTCTCTCTGGAATTAACATTTCATTACTTGTTTGCTGCAGTCCTTGCTGTGTGGTCCTTTAGGTTTATCTGTCATCCTCTGGCAGAAGAGGTAAGGTGAAAATCTGGCCAAAAAAACAGGTGTGTAAGAATTAAGTCTGGGACTTTCATGCTCTCTTAGAGAGACAGCCACATTGAAAAATCAAAAGAGCACTCGAGAGAGTTTTTTGCTCTGAATTCTCCAGCTCCCTCGTGCTGTAAGTTAGTGCCATGAAAAGCTGACCTGCAGCAGTGCAGTTAGAGGATCAAAAATAATAGTAGCACAAATGAATGCATATGACCTTTTGCTTTGAAGCTAGTGAGGGAAGAAGCTTGCAAGGGATTCTCATTTATTTTCTGAAAAGTGTGTAGAGCTTTAATTGAAACATGATTTAAGCATTAATTAATGTGCTCTAATTATTACTGAGATGTGGCTGGCACCTGAATTCCAATCCTTCTATTGTGCTTAAACCGTGTAAAGTGTAACCACTGAAGGTCAGTTATCTGGACAAGGCCATAGATCAACTAAATCCAATATTTTAAAGAAAACTCCTATCAATACCATCTGCCTGTGAGAAAAGAGTCAACATAAATTCACATCACTGCATATTATAATTTTCTACATGGTTCCACACAGTTTCCTAAAAATTCCTTATTACAAATGGCTGTCATGGTGGTAACTTTCATTGGCTTGGAGGCCCTGTGGTAAAAATGTGCATATTTTTGCCATTGTGTTTTGCAAGCTCACATATGGATACCATTAAAGTGTTCTGGTATGGCAGTGCTCTCACTCATAGCTCACTCCTCTCTGGGGAAGAAGCTGCACGCTGCTGTAGTGGGGAGTCCTTAGCTGTCTAAAAGGTGTTTTCTGGCTTTCTTTTGCTGTGTCTTTGTTTATGTATCTCTTTTTAAGACAACATTTGCCCCTTTTCAAGTAGCCAAATAGCATTGTAATAAAACAGTGTTTTTGTCATTTCATATCTGTTGTTTCATACAGTTGTCAAGTAGATAATGCAAAATCTGTCTCCTGGTATCTTTAGGTTTGACAAAGACTGCAAATAAGCTGTTCCCAAAATGCTGCTGCCAGGTATCCTTGCAAGCCAGCTCTTTGTATTTAAGTGTTTGACAGACATCAAGGATGTGGATTTTCCTGAGAAACAGAGCTCTTCATTAGCTTCAGCAGGTAGCAGTGCCTAGCAGAGCTCCTGAATCTGCATTTTTGTGTGCCCCTTGCCATGGCACAGCAAATCAGGCTGGCCTCTGCATGTCCACTCAGCTGTCCTCAGCTGTCTCATCTCAGGTACCAGACACTTACTGTCAGTGGTGTTTGTCCTTGTGTTAGAAATGGGAATACTGCCCTTGTCTCTTCTGAATTCTAAAGATCAATATACTCATGCTCCTGAAGTATCAGCAGCATTGTGTCAAATAAGATGCAAATGTTAGCAAACTTCTAAAGAAAGCTTATTATTTGTAGTTTTATATGAGTAGAGAGTGGGTCAGGCCATTGCAGTTTGGCCTCTTGTCTCTGAAATTCATCTCTGGCTTCTGTCAGTGACTTGGGACAGGTGAAGGGGTGCATGTGTTATCTGTACCAACTTTGCTGAGGAGGGGGAAAATGTGTTAGATGCCTACCAAGCTGAACAGATAATAATATACCCTTGAGTTCTGATAACTGCTTTGTTCTGAGGTATCGTGAATGATAACAACACTAAGAAAAATACTTTGTTTTTGAAGCTGTGTGTTGCACAATTTGAGGTATTATCTGATGAATGCCTCATAGGCACAACTCAGTAAATGAAAAGCCTGCTCGTGTTTCAGAGGAAGCAAATTATTTCATTTATTCTGGAAGGCTCTCTAAATTAACATGAGGCTCCAAGATTATTAGTTACAATTGTCTCTGATCCTAAAAAGTTGTTCATTTCATGACAAGTTCCAAAAATCAGGCAGAATGAAGTATGACTGTGAGTAGTGAAAAACTAATGATTTATCTAACTTAGTGTTGTTACTAATAATGCAGATGAAGCTCTGGAGTACTTATTTTCTGGTTATCTCTAAGGATTATCTCAGAATGCATTTGTTCTGATCATCATGCTTCCTATTGTCTCACAGGTTTTCAGAAGAATTATGTCAATTGTTACTCATGTTTTTGCTTTGTATGGATGTGGTTTCTAACTGATCTAGATAGGAAAAACAGACAACTTCCTTGGTACATAAATTCTGCAGGGCAGCCTTGGGATTAAAATGGTTGTTCCCTTCCCCAGAAACTTTGGTTATCCTTGGGTTATCATGATAGTACTGCAAACTTAACCTGGACATGTTAGGGTAAGGGTCTCAGATGTGATTCCACCTTTTTTAAAAGAGAGCAGCATCTTGATAACAAGCTTTTGAGAGCAGTCAGCTCCTTCCTAATTTTATTGTATGTGAATATTATTGTCTGAAAAAGAAGAGGTAATGATATAAATACTACCCTTAAATATTTTCTCAGAAAGGCGATCCTAATGAGGCAGTTTGATTTTCTTTAGTTGCCACATAAACAGTTTGAGTAAAGCTTTGAATTAGCTATTTCTTCAATTTGAACAAATTTAACACTTGTGGGTATTTAAGTGAGTGATGTTTCTAAATCAACAGTTTGTATTGTTTTGAATAGCACTGTCATTAATAACCCGTCTTGCTCAAAATTTGGCTGACTCTCTGCTATGTGAGGAGATAAAAACAAGTGGAGCTAAAATGCTGTACCTGACCTTTGTGCACAAGGAAATAGAGAGAAAGGTGGATTTATGCTACAGTAGTATAAAGTTATACTTTTACAAGTTTTTTGTGTCTCTGGCAGGGACAGAAGAGAACAGGTCTGTGTGCCTGTGAAAACTCACAGGGAGCAGAAGTCTGACAAGTAATTCAATCTCTCCACAGATGAGACTCAACATCCTAGCAGTTCATATGCTGGTGTGTTTAAATGCCTGTGAATAAGTAGTGGCCACCAACAACAACTGTTGGATATTTTCTCATACCCAACCCTCAAGTAAGAAACTCAAGAAATTTTCAGCATGTGCTCTCCATCTGTAAATGCAGCTTTACATCTGCTGAGGAGAGATGTGATCCCAGCAAAACAATTTTTAAAAAAAGGGCAAACATGTTGTAAGAATAAAAAAAATTAAAACCCTCAAAACCCACACGCCAGAAACCCCAAAATAAATGTCATATTTCTGTAAAATTGTTACCAGTGGTGGGAAACTGTGACTACATAATAACAATTTCTTTTTAGGTGTTCTGTTTCTGCCCTGCTGCATGTCATGTGTTATAATACACCAAAGCATGGACTTAAATTTCAGATATGCTTTTTCCATGTTTTTGTGTTACCTCTGGTAACTTTCCAACTCCAAATATATAACTGAGTAAAATGGTTATTGATAACCTCTAATGAGAAAGGACTGTGGATTGCAGCAAGTGTGATTTGGAGTGTTCCATAAAATGTTATTAATATTTTTAATAAAAGTTCACAATGAAAACACTGAGAGCCAAACAAAGATAAGGAACATGGTATGAGTTCCATTTGTGATTGTTATTTTCCTGGAAGCATGCTGTGGTTTTCTTCAGTGGTTTGGTGATGGTGGTGGGGTTTTTTTTTTGTTTGGTTTGGGGTTTTTTTGTAAGATAAATGTTTTTTGTTTGAAAAGTCAATTATCTCTCTCAGCTGTTTGTTTCATCACTTCTCCTTGAGGTAACGAAGTAGTGCAGCTGCTTCAAGTATTCTAGAACTCCTTATCTTAGTTAATGTTTTACTGATTTTTGAGAACTTGGCAGTGAAGACCAAATAGTGCTTTGACTGCATCAAAAATTTTAGTAGAACCTTCCAAGACAGCATCCCTGTAGAAGCAGAGTGCTGTCAGCTGATCTCTACTCATGCACTTTATTTCTTATTAACAGTCATTCAACAAATGCATGGTAGGGAACAGATTTGAACTTAGTTCTTTAGGCTGCAAGATTATAATAAAGTAGTTCAGGCATTCCACTGTAGGTTAATGGCTGATATCCATAGGTTGGTATCTGGGTGATCAGCCAATTTTGCTACATTTTTCAAGGGTAGTCCTTGAAAAGATGTCTGCAGAAATAGTAGTCGGCAACAAACATTTCAGAACTATTGATCCCATATCTTGAAAATAAAATGAAAAGTAAATGTTAGCAGATTTTTCTAAGTTTTTATTTTCCCTAGAAAAAACTCATTACAACTGCTACTCTTCTCATGCTTTCTTTTGTGAGGTCAATTATCTTGAGAATAATTCTTTCATTTGTGATTTCTCAAAGAAATAAAAAGTTCAAGGTTAAGAACATTTCTTTCCTCTTCTTGGAAAACTAGTGCAGGGATTATACCTTTTATTGTTTTAGATCGTTACCCTAATGCTTTTAGAGTGACCAAGTGCCAAAGAACCAATCACAAATTGTCATGTTTCTTCATGTTGTGGAGGTGCCACTCACTTCAAAATAATCTTTTAAATATTGAGGCTGAATTAGCGCAATGATTTGGTGCTTGCTGTGGTGTAAAGAGCAAGTACACAAAGCTACCATTTTAATGGTGATAGCTTTATAATGATCTTAAAATATCATTTATGTGCAGTCATGTTAATGTGCAGTAACAATGAAGGATCATTTGGGACACTGTGTAGTCATTGCTTTTTATATTGTCCAGTTACTTAATTTTCTTTTTGGCCAGGTTTAACATTTTAAAAATATTTCCAGCAGAAACCATGCTAAATGACTCAGGCTGTTACAAGAGAGGTCAGTCAGACAATATATTTTGAGAAGAATTCATGTTGATGCTATGCAGATTTTTTTCTTTTTTTTTTTTTGTCCTTCGCCTGCCTTTGGGGCTGGGCTTTTTTTAACGTCTTTATCTAGGATGCAGGAACCCTTGCTTTTAGTTTGTGCTTCACACATGACAGAGGTTCTTGGTTTGTTTCCCCCAACTTTAGAGTTTTGATTTTACAAACACTTTGAAGTTCTCCATGGTTTCTCTCAATTCCTCCTCTCGTTGCCTTGGCCTGAATCAGTACAGGGCATTATCCTAGTCATGGTTCCAGGCATCTAAATGAGGCAAGATTTGGAAAGAGAGATGGGAGTGCACCTTCCCCCCAACTCTACTTCTGCAGCTGTAAACGTGTGTTTACGCCACAGGTGGCTTTTCTAGCAGGACTGGGACCTAAAATGAAGAACTTTCCTTCCACGGTTTTGTCTGAACTGAAGAAGACCTTAGAAAATAATAGCCCTCTATGCATGTGTTTGAAAAATGAATCTTTTTCTCTAGGAACTTTAATTATTTTATTGTTTAAACTTTAGGGCCATGGAGAGCCCAGCTACGTACAGAAGCACTTTGAATGCTGGACTGCTGGGCAGGTGGCATGGCTGCATTGGGCTACTGGGATCATTTCTTTAGCAGACACAGCAGGAGCATGGTCTGTTATTACAGGAAGCTAATAACACCTCTGGAGGTGAAAAATAGCATGGAAATGGTGGTATTTTTTTAATAAAAGGAATATGGAAGCTTGGTTGTGAAAATGAAATATGAAGGCAGTAACAAGGCTTTGTTGTGGAATTTAAATGGGACGGCATTATGGTAATTCTCACCCATTTTTCAATGAGGTTGGATGAACTGTAGATAAAATGTTTTAAAAAAATTAATCTACTGCCTGTGGCAGTAGGAATTTTTGACAAGAACTACCTAGATTATAAAAAAAGGGCAAGTTCAACACTTAAAAAGGAGGAAGCCACACTTGAAATAGGGAAGGCTTTATTTAGTGATTAATCTTTGTATTTATTTTGGTGGTATTTTTGTGGTTTCAGACCCATCACAAGTGCAGTTTCAGATAGTTTTTGTAAAGTGCCACTAACATACTATCATATGCATCATCCAATGATACTTTTAGAAGAAAGTTCAAAATTACTGGGATTTTTTTCTTTTTCTTAACATTTAGCTAGACAGAATGTCCGATATGACAATAAATCCTGACTCTGAATTTTTAGAAGGAATTTCTAGAAATCTTGATCCTACAGAGAGCAGAAATAGACTAAACAGAACAGCTGTACGTGGTGACCAAGGGAAGCTGTGAAAAAATAAAAAGACAAGGAAAATTTACAAAATCCTCTAATTTTCCACAAAGTATGCAGAGGTCATCTAGGACACTTCAGTCTAATAACATTGGGATGATTGCATCTTCTTAGCTTATTATGCACTTCATATTCTCTATATAATAGAATTTTCACTTTGTGATCTGCAAATAAACTTATTTACATGTTAAATATTTCAGCCTTCCAGGATGACAATCACTGGAAGTCTGTGTAGCTGTTATTGTGTTTTGACCCATAGATGAGAACATTTCTTCAAGCTGAGAAGGCAGAAGCAAATCACTTGCCTTTTCTTTTTTTTCTAGACTCAGGTGAGCAAATTTGCATTATTTTACACTCTTAGATATTTTCATTTTCAAGCCAACGCACTTGAAAGCTTAAATAACCTTTTTTGTTGACTTAGATGGTGAGGTGACTTATAATTTAAATTCAAATCATAATGTCAGGCAAGTCTGTTTAAGCGTAACCATCTGTGACAAAAAAAAAAAGCTTGGCAGTCACTGCAACCTAAGGCAGCAAACATGGTACAAAATATAATCACCTTAGGATGGCCCTTTTTTTTTTTTCTTGTCTCCAAACTGTATAAAAGTTGCCATATAAGACTGTAAGTCACTTATGCAGGTCTTTTAGAAGGGATTCTTAATTTTTTAACACATCATTTATGCAGAATTTCTCCTGAAGTATTTCTACGCTTAATTAGTGGACAGATTCCCACTCCTGCTGGGACCTGATCCAGCTCTCTCAGATATCAGGATAGAGAGACTCTGACTAAGTGTACAAGCTGAAGCAATCCATTATTTAGCAGCTAAGTTGTTAACACAGGTTCCTGATGGAAAGACTGCTCATTGGCCCTATCAGTCTGTACCACAGGTGATAAAATATAAAATGCTGCTGAGTCTTGTAGATGAGGTCTGAGTAAAAGGACTCTACTAAAGCTTCTGCTAATACTTCAGTGTGTGAAATGCAGCTCCTCTGGATGAAGGTATTAGAATTTCAAAACCCAGATGAATGGTACAGTGTGGCCTTGGGTTTTCTGGGTGCTGAGCCTATGTCAGATCGATTCAGGGCAAACACACAATAACTTTACCTGGTTTCATCTTGCATTACAGCCTGTGGCTGTGGCACATAGACGGTGGTGCCACAGCTTCTGTAAGAGCTTTGAGCAAGTCATTAGGAAGCCTTGCTTCCAGTCCTCTTGTTTGTGATAAATTACCAGTGTTGGCATGCTGTTCCCTGTGTAATGCTCCTTGTATGAACAGACTTGATTTTCATTTTGATCTGGTCTTTTGTTTTATCAGGATTAAGTTTACTGCTGTTTAGGTGCACATTTTCTTGCATCCTTTGTAGCTGTGGAGTCCAGAAGTAAATTTTTCAGTGTTTAACCTTGACCTTATTTCTGTCTTCTCAAGTTAATGGTGTTTGGTCAGTGGAGTGCTCTTTCCCTGCCCACTGCTTGTAATCTGCCTGTTTGCTGCAGGGTGAGGGGCAGATTGTACCTGTCATGTACACAGCTGGATTTCATAAACAATTCACACCTATTTTCGAACAAGTGCACTTTTCATAAAAGTCCTTGTAGTAGGTGTTTTATAAACTCAGCAAGCCAATGAGTCCAACAATATAAATTGGAAAAGACCAGGGGTTTGCTGGTTGTTTTGTATGATGACCTTGCCTGTCCTTAAAACAAGATTTTAATAACAAAACCTGGGTTTTAGCTCAAACTTCTGAAACTGGATCACAAACTTGTGGATTTTCTCTTTTTTGTGTCAGGTTTGCCTAGTGGATTTCCTGTCACAAGTAGTTCTTTCTCTGTGCCTTTATTTTTGTATCCTGCTGAGATTGACTAAGGGCTCTTTTAAGGAATTCCCTTGCTTTAGATATCTATATTGAAATGTTGAGTTCATGATAACAATCTAGCACTGCTAGAATTTCTCCTACTTCTTTTTTCATTGTTTTAACTGTCCATTTGTAGTAACTGCTTAAGAATAATAAACTGCCTGCTAGGCAGTTTTCCACTCTGAGCTGTAAACAATTTGTTCAGTTGCTACCATTTTTTGGGTACATTCACAACTGATCCAAGTATTTGTGTGAATTTTGTAAACATTTAAGCTGAAAATAGATTTCTCAAGTCAACTGCTGAGCCCAGTAGAAAGCAGCACACACAAAACTTGAAAGGTACACTTGGTACGGTGAGAGATATCAATATGTGGGTGACATTTTGGAAAATGCTGAGCACAAACTTCTAGGGATAAAGAGGTATGGTAAAGACTGCTGCCTTGAAGAAAGTGAATGTTCAAGAGTTGTGGTATTAACATAGCGAAATCTTTAGCTCCTGCCCTGAGGAGTTGCTTTTCATTGCTTGAAGTCTCAAGGTGGCTGCCTGTTAAGTAGTGTCAAAAAGTGAGTCGCTGCAGGTTTCCTGCTTTGAATTGGAAAGCACTCTGGATCAGAAAGGATTGCAGGAACATAAGCCTTTTAGTTTCTTCAGCAAAAAGCAAGTTAACTGATGTCTTCTAGGTGACCTCTGAAAGTCACTTGTAATTCTTCGGCAGGCTGGAGCCCCTGCTGCAACGCCACCGCAGCTTGCGCCGCGCTGGGATCAGCCTCTCCTGGAAACAACCACCGTCCAGAGCCACCCGCGCTGCAGATGCTAGGTAAATACTAAAGTAGTTCTAGAGGGACCAAAAATCATTCCTTCTGAAAATAAACTGACTATTCTTTTGTTCTAAATATGTGATATAGTGACAATATTCACTTTTCCCATCATGTTCAGAGTCTTATCGGCTTCTAGGGTTGTATTAATTTCATTTGCATGTTACTTCTTTGTTCAATCACTTTTTAAATATTAAGCCCATTATCTTGGTTCTCAGTCATATTTAATGGACTTTTCTGTGATTTGTTCTATTTTAAGTACCTATTGCCAGTTCTCTTTTTTAATGTATTGTATTCAATTTTCCCCTTTTTTCTTATGAAATCAGAGTCTCTTCAGATCTTATAATGTGCTGCTACATTCTTACATTTGTTACAAATTGAGAAAGTGAAATTAAGTCTAACTCCATATATATCTCCTTACCCAAGAGATCAGAGCTTTGTTCAGTTGGTCCTTACCTGCTCCTTTTTGTTCCCTCCACCAATGTGTGCTATTTCAAAATCTATTTCTTTAGTGGGGAGAGGCAGCTGTAAGGTAAAAAAATATCCATTGGACTGATTCTTGATTGCCTTTAATATATAAATTGTTCTCATAACTTGTTCATTAGTGGAAATGTCACAAAGAGTCATGTTTATTGTTTATATCTGCTAAAACAAGTCTGCTTTCCATGTTCTTCAGCTCCTCCACAAAACATGTCAATTCAGAAGAATCTGTGCTGAATGCTGTCATTACTGTTCAACAATCCTAATACTGAGGTTTGAGTTCCTTGCTTTTTTATCTCTTTTTCTTCATCTACTGAGTCCATGAGAATAAAAGATGAAAAAGGCTAATTTAGAGCTCATGCTCTAAATTTTCTATTTATAAGTCTTGTTTCTCTGTGTCAATAGAAATTGCCATCTTCACCCATGCTTGACTATTTCAGGACTGGCCTCCTATGAGCTACCTTCCTCCCACGCCTGACTCACCTGCTGGCTTGGGATCCAAGTCTGCAGTTTAGACTGTGTTTAAGAAAACTCCTTCACACAGACAAGTGGCAAGCAAAACACACTTTATGCAGGACCAAAATGCAC
Source organism: Atrichornis clamosus (assembly GCA_013400975.1). Lineage (NCBI taxonomy): Eukaryota > Metazoa > Chordata > Aves > Passeriformes > Menuridae > Atrichornis > Atrichornis clamosus. The sequence goes on from WBMZ01011148.1 coordinate 120,407, forward strand.
ACAATTGTGTCTACCTTTCAAGTAGTCTGACTCCACATTCCCTTCCCACTGATGTAAATGTTGTCTTTTTAGTATCATCTCTCCAGCACTTAGGCTGTTTAATTACAGCATGAAAACATTAGGCATATGTTCAATTTCCAGTTATCAGTGTCATTTCTCATTTGGTTTATGCTCCATACAGGGGGTTGTTTTTAAATTATCATTGTGTTTTGACATCCCAGATTCTGTGTGTTTTGTGCTATGCTGTTGGCAGGGCTCTGTGGGTGTTTGAACTCTGGTAATCCTCTGGACTAAATGCCTCATCATTCGCCTGTTATGTCTGTCATGTTGTTGAACACTGCATGGCTTCAGGTGCAGTATTTAATCTGCTGGCTTTCAGACTCAGAGAGAGCCATTTTGACTAATTGTAAGAATCTTTCAGGTAGCATGAAAGATTTATGCTATTCATGCTCTTCTTGTTCTGCTGTGTTGCCACATTCCTTTATGCTTTTCTTGGCAAGTGCTAAACACGAGTCATTGATTAAGGACTTTTGCTTCAACACCTTTCACTTATTTCTCCCCTGTCAACATAGTCCCAAGGTGTAGGAAATACATTTCTGAACTGCTGTTGTCTTAAGGATTTATGCAATAACCAGATTTCTGGCTCTGAGCCATTCTATGAATCCACAGGGCATATATATATATATATATTTATACATACATATATATAAGACCAGCATTCATTGAAGTAGCTTATTTCACCCATGCTTACTGTCATTAAAGAGGTGAATCTTTTGCTAAAAGTGTAGCTACATTATTATATTTCTTTACAAGTTTAATTTTTTTTTAACCTCCCCAGAATTTTTCCAGTTTAAAGTGAACTTCACATTGGCCAACCTTTTCTTTAGTTTTTGTCATACATGAAAAAAGTACACCAAATGGGTGGACAAATGCTTGTTCGCTTCATGGTCCTTGAATAAACAGAGTATCTGTTGCTTCACCAAAACCACCAGAGCAGCATCCTTCTGAAGTGACAAACCTTGACTTTTCTGCCAGTCAATCACTATAAGAAAAGGCAGAAATAAACCCTTTAAAAATCCTGGGAGTTTAAAAAACAAGCTGCTCCTTTAAACAGGGCAAGTTGATAGACTTCCACTACTTCAGTATGGCATACTTTATCTGATAGTATCTGATCCTGGGCAGGAGTACAAGTGCTGATCAGACAGCTGTGTCAAATCTGTTCCAGGGTCTGCATAGATCCTCAGTAGCTCCAGTTCATTACACTGATTAATTATACCCCTTCCAATCCTTCCTCTTGCTTCAGTAGGTGGAGCTGTAACATTTAAATTTTCCCTTGGCCAAGATGTGCCATTGCTGGTGCACTGACAAACACAGCTTTCGGCTCCCAGCACTGCACATATTTATCCCTTTTATACAAGTTGACGTTTTGCATCATATTGAAATTGCACATAAAAAGGAAACTCAAGTCCTGTGCTCATTCTGCTAGTTGGGAAAAGCAATCAGTCTCTGTTTCTAATATGCAGTCATCAGCTCTTTGATGGCTGTTTTCTATTGTTCAAAAGAACACTAAACATGTTTAGGCTCAATTTTAATATTTTGGGCTTTGGGGGAAAATAATCTCTAACAGTACATTTTGCTTATTTTGCTAGTTGCTGGTTTGAAACGGACTCTTTGAAACAACTGAGAATTCATGAAATCATCTCATTAATTTTTTCAATTTTAGAATAATATCAAATCCACTGACAATTGTTAGTTTTCATGTGCTCGAGTAGTTTACTCTTTATATTGCCAATGAAAGCTTTGTAAATAACAGGACACTATTATATAAATGGGCATTTCTGATAAGTTTTGCAAAATTGCTCTTAAAAATTCAGTGCTAGTGGAAAAAAAAGAGCCTGGTAATGAGACTAATTCACTCTTCAAATGTTACAGCATCATTTGAACACTGTCACATCGTCTCAAATCATTCTTAATTCTAAAAACCCTTTTCCATTTCAATTTTCTCTGGAAAGCTTTCTGTAAAAGCAATGAGAGTATCCAAATTAATTTTAAAGATCACAAAATTGCTATTTCCTTTTAGAGGAAGAGCTGTCTTGTACTGATCTCCTGTATGCAAAATTATCTTAATGGTATCTTCTTTCATCTTAGTATTCTCCCTTGAGCAGTTTGAGTGCTTTCTAGTTCTCTTTGGTTGCAGCTCAATATTTCAAGCGTGCATCAAAAACATTACAGATTTTGGCTTCTCTCCTTTGAGTTCCAAGAGCTTCTCTGATGGGGGCAGTTCACATCTTTTCCCAGTGCACCATATAACCCAGCGGCCCCCTACATTTTTCTGTACATTTTATTTTTCACAGGAATTTCTAATGTCCATGACCTTCTCCTTTTCTGCCGCTTTGCTGCCGTGCCCCTGCACTCCCCCGTCCCTCGATGTACAGCAAGATTGCTGCAGTGTCTCTCCTTGCCCCTTCGTCCTAGTCCTGTCTCTTGGGCAAGCTGTGCTTCCCGGAGGTGGGAGGAATTGAAGGGGGCAGGACAGAGGAATGCAGGAAGGAGGATCCGTTTGCAGCTTTTGTGCCTCTCTTGGCTAGCCTGTGTTGCCACCTCCACAGTTCGTATGCCCAGCAGAGCTCAGCAACTTGTGCCCTGCTCAGCAGTTTGCCCTATACATTGACATATCTCTTGACTGATATGTGTAGCCCCTAGAAACCTCTAGCATAAATAAGGACTAGAAAAGAGCCAGTCTTTCATAAAATATCTGCTTCTTCTTGTTAGCTCTTGTACAAGCTTTTTCAGAATCTCTAACAGCAATTGTATATTCACTTTCAGCTTGAAATATAGCTGTCCCATTTGGAAAATGTAATTATCGACACTGGCGTTATCCAAGACACTTTATTTGTCTAATCAGCTGTGTTGTCAGGTTCAGTTAGCAAATCCATTTGTATGAATCACAGAGCAGCTTGTGGCTGTGGTGTCTTTGTTGATGATATTTATTAGGCACACATGCTGGATAGTTTGGATGCAGACATGATTTCTTTGCCACAGTCCTATGCAATTCATCATATGTAAATAATTTGAAAATCCTTTTGAAAATAGTACTGCAGAGATGAGAAGAAACTTGTGGGTTCTACATTGGCATTGGGTGGCAGACCATATTTTGAGGAACTTGTTTAACATCATAGGTAGCAGGTGTTGTGCATTGTAGAGCCATGTGCTACTGCTTTGTCAGAAGGTAAAGAAATCAGAAATGTAGAAATCCATTACACAGGCCTTAATGTATTAATAAACATTGTATGTGCTTGTAAGTGTCTTGAGGGGTCTGTAAAAACCACCCTTTGAAGAAAAGGTTATAATGATTTACTGTACTCCTTCACAGCATGCATCCCTTCATCTCAATCATCAGTAAAAAAGGCTATAGTGAATCAAGTTAAAAAGCAAAAACATAGCTGAATATTGATATGCAGTATCAGCCTGTTGGTACTCTTTTGCTGCATTGCGTGCACTCTCATATTGCTATTTAGTACATGCTTGTGGCTTACAAAGGCAAACTAAGCTTAATTGTCATTAAAACTCAGTAGCATTTTATTGTGTATTTTCTCAATTTGTTCGTAGATCTTCTCTGTACTTGCAGACTGTTTAAAAACAGCATCAATAGTGATGAGTGATCACTATTTAGGGATACCTTATTTCAAAGAAGAATCTTGCATAGCAAGCAACGCTCTAGTGATTGCTCTTGGGACTGACAAGTGCAAGAGGAGAGAGAGAGAGTGTTCAATGTAAAGTATAAACAGCAAAATGAGAATCTACTAGATATATTAGTTTGTTAATATATAGAGTTCTTCTGTATATTTTCAGCTAAAAAAAATAAAAGCAAAGTTTTCACTTTGATAAACTGATTTCTGTATGGCAATGGACCTGAATTTTAATAGCAACAGTGAACCACTGGTTTTTTTGTAGAAGCACATTTATTTCCTTCTCTCTTTCCCCACCACTTTTCTCTTTCTTAAAAAAAAAGAAAAGAAAAGAAAAAAAGAAAACAAACAAACTAACAAACCAAAAACTCCCAACAAAAAAAAAAAAAACAAAGCCCAAAAGTACATCTCTTTGAAATGTGTATATATACATGTGCATATATAGGTATATATGCGCATGTGTATGAATTGGAAAAACAAACATGTTATTACTTCAAAATTACAGCAAAGAATTGGATTCCAAGTTTACTAGAAGAAAGAATTGGAAAGCAATTATTCTCAAGGAAACAAATTACATTTTAATTATTCCCCCACCGTCTGGAAACCATGAAATCCTGTCTCTGGGAGGCAGCCATCTTTTCATCTGTACATATCCAAACCTGCCATCCCATCCTTCTGCCCTTCCCCTCCTGCGTTTTCAGCAGTCAAAATGCTCCAAAGGAATACTTTGGGTTTACTGAAGAAGTGTTTTCTGATTGTTGCAGGTTGCATTATTTGCTACTCTTCCTGCGTCTCTAGGTCTGCATTTTCTTACTCAAACTGAAGTTATTGTGAGATATCTTGTAGCATGAGTGGGGGAATATGCCACTCAAAAACCTCTGGATAATTCTTGTTAGGACTGTGCATATGACTGGGGCTGGTAGGGTGGAGATTCCCCCCTGCCATCCACAGTGGCTGCAGCCACATCCAGCACCAGGCAGCTCACGCAGAACAGGAGCCTCCAGGTGGTTTATCCCGAGCTCCTGGTTGCTGAGCACGCTCAGAGGTGAAAAAGCACCATCTCACAGATGCGAAACTAATGACTTTTAAATCTAATATGGCCAAGTTTTCATGCCAATTATCGAATGAATGTTCCTATTTCCTGTAAAGATGTGTTTTATAATGCTCTCAGCTACACTTCAGCTGACTTTGTCATGCAGGCTGTCTGGGCCAACAAACTGTAAAAGAAGCTAAGCGCCAATTAAAGCTTTGGGAAGCAGCTCTTTTGCATGAACCCAGAGAGGCACTGTAGCATGCATAATATCACTTTTACAAGTTCTGAATTGTTGCCTTTCATTTCTAATATGCTACAGCAACACCTGGCTTATGGGACCCAGGACATTCCTGTAGAAAATCAACAATGGCATGCTTTTGGAAAAACATGCTGTTTATTTTTAATCTAATTGTTCCAAACCATATTAAGAACAAGTTGATGGAAAGGTTCTTGACATTTCTCCCACTGGTAGCCTTAAATGATAGAGAAGATCAACAGAACAGCTTGCTGTTAATTACATATTTACTGTTACCAAGGTGGAAGTACTTAGTAGCTTTGGTATCAAATTCTCTCAATCCAAAGTTTTAAGCAACTAGGCTGATTATACTTCCCTAAGTTTATATGTACTGCATTTTTTATATTTCCATATGTTTAAATCAATTGTACTGTGGGAGACAACATATAAATGTTTTTTCCCATTTACTTCTGTTACAGTCTCCTGTCTCTGCACACACACAGACTTGAATTCTCTCTGCAGTTTCTCTGGGAGTGATAACAGCAAGGCTTTTTCCCTCTGCAAACATATACGACTTTGCTGAATTAATGAAAACATGGAAAAAGAGGACCAGTAGTAGATGCAGGTAGGTAAACAATTGCTAACCATAGAACCTAAATTACTTTCTAAATTATTTTTTTACAGTGTTCACACTTTTCAGTATTTGGAAGGAGTCTGCTATTTTTACCTATGTTTTACAGTATATTTTATATTTACTTGTCAAAGCCAAGTATTGGGTTTTATGTCTTCTTCTTTTTTTTTTTTTTCCTCATTTTCTCATATCACAGGACTGGTTTTGCTTTTTCTTTTTTCTCTGTGGAGTGAAAATTCCTTCAAGAGGCCAGCATCAGTGTATCCCGCTGTTGCTTTCAGTTCCCTCTCCTCTGCTGAAAGGCAGGAGCGAAGGCTTGGCAGCCTTTTAAACTTGTTTTGATTCATCTTCCAGTGCACAAACATTAAGAAGAAGCACCAAATCAACTTTCAGATTAATGGGTAGCTTTGCAAGCAGCATGAGATCCATATTGTTTTCTCTTTTACAGGAGGATGTAACTTTCTCTGTTTTACTTGATGCAAAATTAAGTTTATCTTCCTCTTCCTTCCTCTGAAAAATTAGTCTTCTCAATCTGTATTAGTATCTGTGCAGGAAAATGCAGAAAGAATGTGTCAGGAGTTTGAAAAGGATCAAAGACAGGATGCAAAATATGAAAAGGTTGGTTCATCCATCTAAGGGAGAGGAAAAAAATGCTCTGGGATAATTGTAATGCATACATGAAAGCAATGTCTAAAATGCTGGTTCCATTTGTTAGAAATGTGGGAGAAAATTTTCCACTGTACCTGGGAGATTAAATCAAAGCTATGCCAAAGTAGTTTCTGGAGCCCCCAAGTGCAGCTGAGCCACTGAGGACAGCAAGTGTGCAACACAAAAGGCTGAAGGTAGTCTATAAATCTGGGGGATTTTGAGAGGAGTATTCCGCTGTTAGATTCCAGCTGGTTTTTTCCTATACTGGTCTCTGGGTGCAGCCTGTACTTGCTTCTCTGCAACTTTCTATTAAAAACAGTTTGGATCATAATCCCTAATGTTAGGAATATTTTTATCCATTTAGTGTATTCTTTTGGAAACATGTGAAGGAAATAGAGAGCCTGGATTGTCTTCCTTGGCCAGATCATCTTCAGAGTAGATGTCAGATATCCTTGGGAATACCACGTGAGGACGCCAGTATTCCCTAGGTATGTTGCACCCTTTTATCTCTTCCTTAGCAGAGCTGTGCCTTTGTGTTCTCTGGAAGAACAATTGAAATCTAAATCTATCTCCGTTATCTGTTAAAAACTCTACTTATTTTCTGTTTCAGCCTGGTGCTTTGACTTTTCAATATTGCAGTAGGAATTCTTTGGTGGTTCATATTCTCTGTATCAGTTACCAGCATTCAGAAGCCTCTGACTTTTTTCTTGTCAGAGAGGGCAGATTTGTAATTTTTTCCTTGATTTTGCTATTATTTTCTCTCTCACATTTAGAGCTATTCAATGCCAATGAATAAATTCTTTCCAAGCACAGCTTGGCAATAGCCATTAATCAGGAAATATGCAAAGTATTTTAAAAATATGAAAGTAACAGCCTGCTCTTTTTTCACTATCTAGAAAATTAAGAAAGTATCAAATATCTGGAATAGAGAACAGAATGTAGGGTGGATATTTAAATTATAATAATAGCTGTGTGATCAGAATGAATGAAAAATTACAACCCCAATATAAACCACAATCTTAGCAAGGGTTTTATTTGGATTTTTTTAATAATAAGACCTTGCTTAAAAACTAGCATGTGATTTCACAGGAAACAGCAGTTTTTGGTTGGTGACAAGACATTTACCAACATTTGGGATATCTCAAATTTTATGCCAGGATAAAATCTATTGTAGGAGAGCTAAAAAAGAACTAACTTGTTCTTGCTTTTTTCCAAGTCATCCTGTCTACAAAGTTGTTACTCATGATTATGTTATTTCGAATTGGGGTTTTTGCCTGGGCAAGATAAAAGCAGAGGTAACATCTTTGTTACTCTTCCAGACTCCAAAGGCTCTTCCTTTCTCTCATCTGCTACACGTTGTCATGTTCTTGCCTTATTCACTGCTGCAAGTGCTGTGGATTCCAGCAGGTTTTCTTTGGGTTTGGAGCTGGTGTAATAGTTAC
>WBMZ01011148.1:128541-193337 GCA_013400975.1 Atrichornis clamosus
TCTTGGAATCAGAGGCACAGAATTCATGTTTAGTATAAAGCAGTGATATGGGATAACAAAACAGCGTCATACACTCAACCCAAGACAAGTAACCCAACCCAAGTAACATCTTTGTTACTCTTCCAGACTCCAAAGGCTCTTCCTTTCTCTCATCTGCTACACGTTGTCATGTTCTTGCCTTATTCACTGCTGCAAGTGCTGTGGATTCCAGCAGGTTTTCTTTGGGTTTGGAGCTGGTGTAATAGTTACAGTGGGTGTGCCTTTGGATGTAATGTGGGCAACTCATGATAAGCATACTTTTACTGGGAACCAAACCCCTTGGTGGCATCCTTGCAATGCAGTCAGGTTGAACACTGGAAGGACACAATAAGCAAGTCTGACCACTTGACTCAGATGAGCAGGATTTCTTAGGTTCTTGTTCCTCATGTTGGCTTTTTTTTTTCTCTGGATGTCACTGCTAAACCATCTTATGTTCTTGGGTTGTACAGGTTTTTGGATTTTTCTTTTCTCTCTGGATGTCATTGCTAATCCATTAACTATACTTGGTAAAGTAGAAGGGGAGCACAGGGAGAGGGCATAGGTCAAAAATGGTACCCGTGGCAATTTCTGAATAATTTTTGCATGCTGAGCATAAATGCTAAGCAGATAACTGATGTACTTGCTGTGCAGCTGTCACTTTGTCTGGGAATATATGTAGGAACAAAGACCACTAAATGCCCTGACACCTCTTAAGAGGCATATTTTCTGTAGAAGGATATTAGCAATTCAAAAGCTAAACTGGGATCTAAGAAAGGTCACTGTCTGGTCAGACAGTTTATTTTTGACCTAAGCAGTGTTTAATTTAAGAAGCAGAAGGACTGGGATAAGCAAGTACAAATCTAAACGGGCAGCTGGCTGCTGGGTGATGTTGAAGCTGAGTCATCCTAAAGGGCAGCCCACTTGAAGCCTCACTCAAGAGACGAGAAAGGTGAAGACAAGAGTGAGAGAAAGGGCACCCTCTCTGACCCTATGATGCCTTAGTATCAGTAAACTCAAGCCATTTCTCTTCCAGCAGTGAGGAAAGAAAAACATGAAAGGCAAATAGAAAAATATACAAAATTTAAATAAAATCTGCCTATGTATACATGCAAATTAGCTTAAACCCTTGGTGTGTCCAAGTAAAAGCTATGTTTTAAGAACTGTAATTTGGTTTTTGTAGAATTTCTTAATTCCAGTGTGTATTACAAATATATGCAGTGTAAATAAAACCTGAGCTTTCTCATAACAGCTCAGGAGTGAAAGTAATGAACAATCTTAGTGTGACTTTCTTATAAATTAAACATGTTACTATGTTTTGTTTAGGGTCTTTAAATCCTCAACTCTATGCTGGTGGCTGGAATAATTAGGTTCTATTTTTAAGGTTGTGATTTTTTTCAATATAAACAGAATTTGTAGCTTTGAAAAAGGAACTTTCTTCTCTTTCAGAGAAATTTTTTTTCATAGTTTGGGCCTCTTGCATCACCCAGCTCTGTTTCTTGCCAAGCCTGGTTTCCTCATCATACACTACCATCAGAAGTGTGCTTTTGGGGAGGGGATTTTGGCTGTCTCAGATCAGTTGCTGTCTTTGCCATTTCAACTTAGGTTTCCCTGATAGCCCTGCCTCTTCTACCTTGTGCACAGAGGTGCTGTTGCAGTACTTTAAAGCAGCATCTAATAGATCAGGTGTGACAGAACTCCCCAAAACCTCTGTAAAAAGCTTTTTGCCCAGATCCCTCCAGAAATATCACTGAAGTGGTGTTTGACAGATTTGTGTTGCTATAAAAGCTCTCAATTGCTATTATTACACAAGTCTCTGAAAATATATTGATAGGCTTAAGTCTCCATATTTCTGATTCCACCCATTAAACACAGCCCCAGTCCCTTTCTCTGGCTAATTACCTTTCTCCTTTTGTCCATTCTCATCTATTAGTTTGACTCTAGAGAAAAATTTAAAAAGAAATAGACAATCATCATTGCTGAGGCCTCAATATTAGCTGGGGGGGAAGGGGGGAAGGAATAAAATACTTCCAGTGCTCCTTCAGACACTTCAGTGTCTGAATCATAACAGCTGAGATGGAGTGCCTTCTTACTTCATCACAGTGCACAATAACCCACTTCTGGTGATTTCCCCGTGGCTCTGGGCTGCACTGGAGAGCCTGGACACCTGCACCAAGAACACACTGTGATATCAGGGACCGTAATGTGGAGCACAGGAGAAGAAGATGCTACTCATCCTTTTAGGCTGCCAATACCTCTTGGTACAGCACTGTGGCTTGTTTGCTTGTTGCTTATGGGATTTGAAAATCTGGTGATAGTTGCTGAGTCATACAGATCACCTCAAATGCAGTTTGGCTCTGGAAATATATAAAATTAAGCAAAAGTCCCTGCTTCCACAGATGCACTGAGGCCCATAGCTAACCTGGTCAGATGTGCAGCACCGAAGGATGTTTTAAGAAGAGAGGGGCTGGACTGGGGCAATGAAGTACCAGTTCTGCTGTCACAAGAAGCAAGGGTGGTTATTGCTGGGGAAAAACTCACACAGGGTGTGTTGTCATTAAACTTTCCTGCCTGTCTTCGCCCCATTATGCTGCTCAGCAATTATGGACTTTTTGTGCCGAGCACAAACTGAACAGAACTGCCTGGGCATCCAGATAACTGAGCATTCAGGTCCACTCACCCAGGACCAGGGTAGAATTTTCACCAGCTCTCAACAAGCTTCAGACCTAGAGTAAGAAAACGAGTTATGCCTGTGTATGCCATGCACACTTATCAATTCTTCCTGTACTATGTGCTCCACGTGTTTCACCAATACAAAATTGTCTCTTCATTCTTCTGAGACACTTTCAGTTGGGCACAATGAGAGGATGACAAATATTTTCAGAAAGTTCACTCAGCTCTGTAGTTTTTGACAGTAAGCTTCCCTTGTTTCCTCTGATCTTGAGATTCTCAGCAATTTATTTTCCAAACCGAAATGCCAGTGGGCAGGTTTATAAATTTTTTTGAGTTATAATATGCAGAATTTAAGCCCTGGAATTAAATATAAAAAGCATCTACATAATTTAGGACTTCATTATTATTAATTGCTTGATACAGACATGCCTATTAAATTGATGAGTACTCCTCAAACTTTTATTTTGTATGCTTCAGTAAAGTTTTATGTAACTTAAATGCATCTGCATTCAGAAACCTTGCCACTGTTTTTCATCGTAGGAGACTGGAATATATTTAGCTTCAGGAAAAATGATTTAGTTAAAACGTAGTTTGAAAGCTCCCATGGCACTGGAGATTTTTTTGGGGAACATATTTCCAAAATTGGTGCTAAAGTATCTTCTTTTACTTACAGCTGTGTTTTGGGGTTTGGGCAGATGGGAATGGCTTTAATTTTGAAAATAAATAGCACATTTCTGCAGAGTGCTCTACTGTCCATACATCTCCTTTTCTATTTCACACTAGACACTTAAAGCATGTCTTCAAATTATAGGTATGCAGGAGTTCAACACACATCTAGTGGAGTTTAATGATGAAGAGATGCTTCCTGTGCATTTAAGGATTTTCAGAGGACTTAGTAGAAATGAGATAATCAATATCTCTGCAACTCTTACATCAGATAGGTAATTAATTGAATAAGGACAACTCTGATGCTTTGGTGGCCAGTGGAAGAAAGCCCTTGAAGGGCAGCATAATGTCACTCAGGCCTGTGTCCTGGCAGCTACCTGCTCCAGTTAGCCTCTTGTCCCTGTGTGCTTCTTGATATAGATAAAATTTGCTACCCATATGTACATTCTTCAACTACCAACTCTGAAAACTATTCAAACATGTAGCCCAGGCATAGGATAATTGGCTGGATTTGGGTTTTTAGTTTGGTTTTTTTTAACCCAAAGGGGGCAGCTTCATTCTGGAACATGTTTAGTTTCTAAGTGACAAATGGTCTGTGAAAGCCTCAGAGGCAACTCAATATTAATGAGGCCAGGCAGCAGAAGTCCCCATTGTCACTCAGTGTGGTGAGACAATGTAATTTGAACTACATAAGGTGAAACTGAGTTAGATTTTAGCAAGGCAATACCCCTCAAAAGTCATAAAAATAAAACACCTTGCTTCTGCTCTGTCCAGCACCTTGAGGATACACTGCTGCTCTTTCATTTGCTTCTTTTCACATATGCTGTGTTTTATTTCTTAATGCTCTCTTTCTTCATTTTTCATCTTTGCCTAAAGATGGTGTCAACATTTTGTAAGGGCTGATTTGCTGATTTCATTTTTGTCAGTTTTTGTTCAGTCACTTCTGCAGAAACTGCAGCAGTTCAGAACATTGTAGTATAACCAATACTCATTACTTCAAGGAAAGAATAGAGGGAAAATTTTTTATCTAGGTCTAACCATCTAAATCTAACATTAATCATTATTCTAAATTAACTCCCTAAACTCTTTTTACAAGTATTACCTAACAGAACTGTGCTTCCTTTAAAGTTGTCTCATTCTTCCTTCCCTGTGTACCAGGGACATGCAAGGCTGGGCTCTTCATATCAGCAACACACTGTGAGCAGAGGTCTTGCCAGTTTAGTTCAGGTTTAATTTTCAAAACTTTTTCTCACAGCTTCCAGCCATCCCATGGTAATGCTTATTTTACAGATGGTCAGTTGATCTGCTGACTTTCTAATAGGAGACTAATCCCATGTCTCAGTTTATCATAATATAGTTAAACAAGTGCAGCACAAGTCTGAAGAACTGAGGAGACAGATGTTCCAAGTCAAAAGTTTAATAAGAGGTGTCTTCAAGGAAAACCTCCTGTAACAGGGTGGGGATTCTTTCCCCTCAATGTCTCTGAAATACAGTATATTCTTGATTAAGTTGTCTGTTTTCATGAAGGAGACTACTGTAAAAACAGTAAGAGTGAAGAACATGACATTTAAATTTTCTTTACAGTTAAAAAGGAAAAAGACACAGATAGTGTATGGAATTTTAAATGTCTCTACCTCAGATGTGTTCCTCTGCTTCAGTGTAGAGTCAAAAATATCAAGTTGTTTTCTTCATTCATTAGATATATACTTTTTCATACACTGAAGACTGCAAAATTGTTGCAGCAGAACTGCATAATTGACTTGCACTTGCAATTAATGCTCAACCTGGATTAGTGCCAGACAGGTTTCCACTGTGACACAGAAAAACTATTGATAAAAATTAAATGAACAGGGCTCACCAAAATTTGCCTTAGATCATCAGAAGCATTAGATCTCAACCTCAAAGTAGCATGCAAGGCACTCTTTTCCAGATTGAAAAGACACAATGACTTGAATAAATAAATACAAAGTCCTAAAATTTATTATCTGTTTGACTTTTCCAGGGGTCTTGAATTCAAATGTAATTTGTCACCTTCTGGAGCAAAAGCCAGTAGAATAGGAGGGTAGCCAGAGCTGAAGCCATCTAGTGCTGCTGCTTCCACAACAGTAGCACAATCCTTTGTGCATTTCTGTGACTCCTGTGACACTGAAAGTGTTGGAATTCAGTGGAGTGGAAATGGAAGCCAGCAATGTGAATTGCAATATGACATCCTGACAGCAGATTTACTGGTTAGTCATTTCTCAAGTATCTTTAAGATGTTGGGATGATAATTAGAAAAATATTGATTTCTGTCATATAGGAAGCAACATTGAGAAAATATTCTGCTCACTTTATTGCTGCATAAGTCACACAAATAGGCTCTACACAAGAACAAATTAACTCAGTTTTGACCAAGTAGGAGCCAAAAAGAGTGTAAATAATCAAACTACTGCTAGGTACCAATGAACTTACAGAAACTCTACCAGGAAAGACTTCACATGGTTGAGTGGGTTTGTTTTGTTTTTAAATTTGGATGGGTGAAGGAAGGAAAATATTAATGTTTGGAATAACAGATATTAATTTTGCAAAATCCCAGCATGGAATGGCCTCTGTTATCAAAATTTTATCTACATATCCTTACCTTCACATTTTTATTAAGGGCAAAAGAAGAAACACATTGTATGTAATGCCAAGATTTTATTTTAAGTCTGATGGAAACTTAACATGTTTATTATGTCACTGAAGTCATTACAGAAAGAAAAAGTACTTTAAAAGAAAAAGTATAATAATATAGAGTTGTCATACACATACTTCCTAGTATCTACTACTTCTGATATTATTCTCAGCCTTCAAATGCCCCTTGGGCATTGAAGGTTTCAGAGGATCATGCAGCTCAAATCTTTAGCCATGAGGAATATGAAATTGTTGATTTCTCCCTTCTCATCTTGGGAGCCTCTTGAGGTAATATTTCTGTTTGCTAGCGTGTCATGCACCTTGCTTGCTCTCTGCTGAGTACTTCCTGCTGCAGCCGAATCTCCTGTCTATGGTCTATGTCACACAAGATGCATGCTGTCCACTCTCGTTGTACCTCTGCAGGAGGTTTTGCTCAGCTCTCAGTCTGCATTGCTTCAGCTGACCATCAGTGAGTGGGATGCAGTGCTGGGGCTCCTGTGCAAGACTGACCCATCTCTTACCATCCCGTGCCTGCACTTCTCTGCTCTTGACCATCTCCCGTGCCCCCGCTTTCCAAGTTCTCTCCTGTTGTGCCATGTCTTCTGCAGAGAATATCTGGATACAACTATTGCTGTACTGTACAAAGGTAAGGAAAAATAAAGCATAACCACCAGGTCATCAGAAAAATCGCTATTATAGGTAAGCTGGGAAATTGGAGGCAGCTCAAGACAAGTTGAGACCAAGTAAACTTGACAAGCTGATGCCCTGAAGCCTTGCAAATTCAACACTGCTGCTAGCATGGCAATACAGTATGTACTGGGCCCAGGGCTACACTGCACCAACTATGAAATGATATATGTTGTCTTCTTTAGTAATGTGATTCCAGTGAGCAACATCACTCTTGGAAACATTTTGCAACAACTTCAGCTAGTTTTTTATATGTCATGTCATTTCTATGGTACCATATTTTCTCTTCTTGAAGGATTTATGGTCCCAGTTCCTGACTTTTTAATGAGAAGGCTGACAGCAGATTTCAGTCTTTCTTACTGTGGATGGGCCTTCATCACTCACACTTCAAGTCATGGCACTTCATCCACCCTTAATGTTACGCACTCTGGGATGTCAGGAATTACAAAAAGCAGGGTGGTGGGCTACTCTGGAGGTTTGCTTTTGTTTTTAACAACAGCTGTTTGCTTACATTTTTCTTGATATGTTAAATTAATACAAATTCCAAAAAATGATTGGTCATGAAGGATGCAGCTGAGCATAGGCTTCAGAAGAAATGAAAACATGGGGCACAGGGTTAGACATTAGGTCCCACATTTACCATAATTTGGTAACTGCTTTTGTTTGCTCTTTCTGGTTGCCCCCGGATCTGTGTCTTACATAGAGAGTTTAAACATAATTCTCTACTGTAGAAGGTAGAGGGTCTAAGAACTTGTGCAAAAATCCCCAGGGCTTGGGAGGAAACTATAATCTTTCAATTTATCAGCTGAGTCCTTTTGATGTAGTTGTTCCTTCATTAGCTACCTTTAGTGTTGCTATACTTAGAAATCACCCCCAGTATGAGTAAATCTAGAAAGAAAATGTTGAATGACTTTTTGTGTTTATGATTTACTCTGTTATTTTGTAAATGTATAGTTATACATGTCCATACGTAGCTATAGTCAATAAAATACATAGCACCTTTTTGCAAGCCACAGCTGACAGCAAGCTCCCTGAGATAACTTCACTCTCCTGACCTAATAATAGGGCAGGGTTTTGTTCCATCTCTGCAAATATACACCAAACATTGATGGCTCCTAACCAGCCTAACAGTGAACTTAAAAATTTGAGTCCCCCAGCTCTTTCTCTTATGTTCATGGTTTCGTTCCCAGGGCCTCATCCGGGTGAGGGTAAATGGATATGTGACTGAGAACCAGGCAGTTTAGTGGGATCTTATCAAGAAACTGTTCTGTGTGAGAAGTGGTGGAGACATACATCCCAATTTCACATCTGTGCAGAGAGGTGAGGACCCTTTTCTTTTGGCAGAGGACACAAAGTCATCTTGGGGATCTGCATGCAAGGTGCAGTTCTAGTCTGAAAATGATCTTTGCAAATAAAATTTCAAATGAAACTTTGCTTCTGGTTTCTCTACTAAAAGAAACAAAGTGACAAGGAAAGTTGCTATGTCTGTGATGCTCAGCCAGACTCTTCACATTAGTGCTCTATTTCAGCTGCATAATTTTAGCACTGTGTTTACAGAAAAGTGGCTTTTACCTGCCTTCAGTGCAATTAACTAGCCTTTTTTGCAGATCTAGTAAGCAGTGCTACTGTACATCCAGTGCCTATCTTTGAGAAGTGTATGCTTCCTAAAGCTGACAGCTACAATTAAAAATGCCTATTTTATCATTTGATGTTAACAGGAATGATGTGGAGTGCATTCTGAGAAGGAGCTATTGTATAAAACAAAGCCTTTCTTCTACTCACTCTGGAGAACAACACGGTATGAGAACAGTGCTGTGCTTTAAATCATTAAAGATAACTTCTTTCCAGGTAATGCAAGATAATGATAGCACATAATATTCTTCTCTTGCTGCTTCTTTCTCATATATTGATTGGCTCTCTACTGTAGGTGTGATAGACCAGGGTGCTTACCCTCTATTCCTCTGAGCACTTTGAAGAAACTACTACATTTGTCAAATGACAAAATGAATCATCTCAAGAGAGAAAATTGAGAGACATCAAAAGCAACTGGAAAATCTGCAATCCCAGGTGAGCTGTTACTTCAAGATTATCCAGCTTTCGAGTCATCTGTGGTTTGTCTTTGAAAAGTTCTGCTGAACTCAGTCCAGATTTGAGAACTGAACACTGGATTTTTCTGTTTGTTTTCTGGGTGTTTTCTGGGCTCCCTTCCCTCCCCAACTCCTAGGAAGAACAGAAAAAAAAAGCAGCGTAGTTAAAAGGATTGTGGGCCACATGGTACTTGTCCTGTAACAGCTATGGATTACCATTGCCTAGTTAAAGATTATTTGTTTGAACAGTCTTTATTAAAAAAAAAAAATCCCCCCAAAATCACAAAAATCTCTAAATCTGACTATTTTCCACATAAAAAATTCTGACTGTACAAGCATTACTACTTGATGATACTACATTTAATGTATGAATGTTTTTTGAAGTTTGTTTTAACTCAGGGTTTTTCAGATAGGCATTAGGAATCTGGAAGCAGCTACTGTAACCTCTTAGCCAAGTGCAATCTAGATGCTAATAACACCTGAAATAATTATACACTTTCGCCAAACACCAAGTTTGCTGGGAATGAAATAGAGGTTGACCAGTTTGAAAAATATAAACCTTCTTCCTTCTATACCTGAAATACAGAAATCAGTGTTTGCTTTGAAGTAGTAATAAGTTTAGGAAATTTAGTTTATTAGGAATAGGATAAATTAGTAGTTTACAGCCAAGCTGTTTGCTAAATGCTATTAAGGGATTGCCTTCCCTAGTCTATGGAAGGAGTGGTCAAAAGGAGTTCAAATACAAGTATGTATTTTAGGATCTTGAGCCTAAGCCCAGCATTTGGTTTCCAAGGAGAAATCTTGCATTAATAATTGTTGCATTAGTTCAAGGGGCAGGGGGTAAATAAACATCTGCTGTTCGCAGGAATTTGCATCACAAAACTGTATATTATGGTGCTTCTTCAGATGACAAAGATCTTATTCCCAGAAACAAACTCCTAATAGTGTGAACAAGGACATCTGCTTGTTTCTGCCATATCTAGGGAACAGAAAATTACTGTTTGGTCAAATTGTCATTTTCTGATGCATAACACCATTCTCTTAATCCTGATTTCGGAATCTGTCTTGTCTTGAGGGAAAAAGAAATCATAAGACTTTCTTTAAATATATTTAATGTCTAATTGCTGTCTTAACAGTTGAAATTTTTCCTATCAACTAGATATGCAGTGGTAGCATAGTTCTAAAAATTGCTTAGCATGTTCATTTTTAGACTACCTCATTCCATCTTTCTGTCACATTATGCTCTTTTTCAAACTATTCCACTATTTTCCAAGAAGAGGCGTGACAGAGTTGTTATTAATAATCAGAGATGAAGACACAGCCTCTCACGTAATTTCTACCCTTTGTTGTGTCGTGACAAAAGGACAGGAAATTTTTTGTATTTTATTTGCCTTTATAGCCTCACAAGTGTCTATTAAGCTGATTCTGCTCATTGACATGAAATCAGTTCTCCTGCTACCCTTGTGCTGTCTGCTCACGGGCTGTGCAGTGTCACACAAACCCTGCTGCCCCGTGCAGCACCTGGAGCTGCAGGGTTTGGGTCCGTGCCGTGCGGCCACCTTCTCCACTGCTGTACGAGGCTCCACCTCCATGAACGTGGGGCTCAGCACCCCAGCCTGCTCTGTGACAGAGGGCCAGCTTTTGGAGCTCCTTTCAGAAAGTGGGACTTCTCCACCCTAGAGTTTCCAGAGTGGCAAGTGCTCCCTTTTTAAGAGCCCTATGCCACTGATGGGACACCTCTGTGCTTTATCTTTTTGAACGAGTGTGACAGTTGAAGATGGATTTTGCACATCATTTCTAAAATGTTTGCTTTCTTTCCAGCCCAATTCGTTCTGAAGTGGGAATTAAAGAGTGCCATTCTGCCATTCCTCACCATTTGCAGGTGTTCTGCAGGGGATGGTTTGATGTCTTCTCACACTCATTTTCTTTTCCAACTCCATCCACTCCATTATCTATCACTTCAGAAGATCAGGCTTTATTTCTACATCATGGAGCCATCTCTCTGCCTCACTGTTAACTGCATCTTTGCTCTCATAGCCCATGTGTTTTTTATCTCTATTGTGACATCTGTCTATCTGTTCATCAGATTTTGCATTCAAGTCACATCATTTCAGGGAAGTTAATTTTGTTTAGGGTTTCCACTGTGATCTGGGCAATATCTGTTTGGTTTATTAAGGATTTATGACCACAGTTTATATAAGAATCAGATGCTTGGATACATCTCAAGTCTTGCAAAAGTTGCCAGCCAGAAACATGCTCATGTAAGGATGGTCAGTAATTGTGTGAATTTTTTTGAATCTATTTTTAGTAGAAAAACTGAAATCATTTCAATTCCAGGAAAGTACATCTACTCCACCTCTCATGATGTTCTTTCAAAGACTGGTAATACTCTTCTCTTTTATCCCTTCAGCTCATCTGTATATTTGATCTATTTTCTCTTCTTCCTAAGGGATTTACAAACAAGTTCCTCAATATCAAACATCAAAGTTTCCATTTATATTTCTTTATTTTCTGTAACATATTGCATCTCCCTACATAGTTGATAAATTGAACAGAAATTACTAATAAATTAAGTTACAAGTCAAACTCTTTGTATTTCAGAATTCCTCCTTCAGTTTCCTGAACACACACCTCTTCTGCTCTTAGTATAATTTCCTTACAATTTCTTTTGGAATGTTGCTTCTCACCAAGTTAACCAATTGGATTATTCTCGTCTTCATCTGATTTTCTTTTTTTTTTTTTTTCTGAAACTTGTCTTCTCCAGCATTGGCTATGCTTGTTTTTGTTATACATATCTTCTATACCTTGGTATTTAATTGTCTGGTAGCATAATCTCTATGTTCTATTTACTCAGTGTTTGCAGTTCTTACTTAATCCTGCTTCATTTATGCCAAGTTGTTATCTCTCCCAAAAGATTTATGAGACAAGGACTTAGTAAAGTTGAGAGTTTAGAACTTATAGGAATGCACTGATGGCCCATAAATGGAGCAAATAAAGGTTTCATGAGTCAGCATGCATCCGCTGTCATAGAAATGTTGAAACTTTACTTTAAAATTTAATTTGATATACTTGTGTTATTGCCATATTGACTGTTTATTAGAACGTCTCACATTTGTCCAAACTATCTAAACTATTGGGTTTTCATTCTGGGGGTAGGCTTTAATTACCTCCTAGAACTGCCCCTCCTGAGGGCAGAAAGGGTGCTGGCATTGGAGCCACCTCTGCCAAACTGAAAGCTTCCAGCTATGAAGCTTTTCTTTTGGTTCTTCAGAGGGCTTTTTTATTCCATATTCTATTGTGCCTTCTTTGATTGAAATCCCTTGCGCCAATTGCTCTTGAAAAATCTAAATATAACTACATCCTCTGAATTTGCCTTTATCTTGGTGGTAATACCTTCAAAGGACTCTTGCAGGTAAGATAAATGTTCTTTTCCACTGTACAAATGAATATGGAATAACACTTCAGTTGCACATGGATCGAAAGGAATTTTGACAAATGTATGCACTTTATCATGGTGGCTCTTTACTACCTCTTTATTCTGCAGTCTTTCAAGTAAAGCATCACTGCTTTCACTAGAGTCCATTTTTTCTAAATTCTCACTTGAACTACAGAATCTTTTGAGGATTTTCAGGTGAAGAGGGGTTAAGCTCTTTTTGCATGCTTCTTGAACTGAAGTCACTTATAAAAGAATAATAAATGAATTCCTAAAATGTAGAGATAGCACAATGCAGTAAAGTGATGCATAATATATACTTTTCAAAATGCAATGCAAACCTTTATTTTTTAAAAAAACAGACAAAAGCAGAGACAATAATAATTGTTACACATTATTTAAGTGATACTAACATTTTTTTCCAGAAAGGAAGTATAAATGCATCCATGCTTTTGAGAATTTGCATTTGTTTTCATGCATAAATATACTTTAGCTATTTATAAAAGAATGTACAGAAATTTCATGTAAAAAAAATTCAGTTGAAAGTAGCTGAAAGCTGTTGCAGAAATATTACATGTGGCTTGCCCTGTTCTTGTCCTCCCTTGGCATTTTCTTATAACACTTCTGCGAACAGACTAGGTGGTGAGAAGGGCCCTTGAACCGAACTAGATCACCAACTTACCTGTAGTATTTGGCCTCACACATATGAAATTGATTATATATTGAATATATGCATTTATTCCATCTAGAAGGTTCAAATATAATTTTATGCAGAGTGACCACTCTTTCAAAGCCGGTATGCTTTATGCAAATAATATTCTGTAAATAATTTCGGCACATAACATATTTTCTAGGTGTTGAAAATGTATGAAAAGAAGCTCTTAAAGAATCCCAAGGTGAGCTATAATTTAGATGTTGAACTAGTGTGATCTGTGAAAATTTACTATGCAAACTGCTCATATTAAAACATTATTATTCCCATTTTTGATAGTTTTATTTAATAAATTTGCACTCTGCTGATCTTGCAGTCTTCTGGAGAGCCCAATTAACATCCAATCCTAAGACTTTTGAGAAGAAAAAATTAAAGGACATTTCAAATTCTCATTTCTTAAGTTTTCTAAAAACAGAAAATACGGAGTTTGGATGTCTGGTAATGCCCAGGAAATTGTATGCCTGCAGTATGTATGGCTGCCCTGCATGGGAGTAAGGAGAGGTGGTCTGATGTCACCAGAACATGCCCAGGATGAATGACCTCTGAAAAAGCAGGTGTCCACAGCTGAAGTGACCTCTTTTCTCCACATGTAGGGTAGTTAAACATTTTGAAAGGGGGGTTGCAGCTTATTTCTGTAGTTGTTTCTTTGTGCTGCTACATCAGGGGGCACGCTGAATCTGAGCATTAACTTAAAATGTCAGTCTCTAACCTTTTGAACAGTAATTCAGTGGGTCTTTGCTGTTTAATGGCAGGCATATACAATTAAGTGCCTAAATTTCATGCACCTTTTTCTTGGAGGGCTTTTCATTAGGACGACAAACAGCTGGCTCTTCATTCTGAAGGCAGCAGAGCCCCAGGAGAAAATGTATTTAATCGTTTGGTTTCATGCTTTCTGACAAATACCTACAAAACAGTGCTAGAATAAAAATGAAAATACTCCATGCACACAGTCAGCTTTTGCCTTTACATTGTGCAAAATAGAAACTCGTCTCCAGAAAAAGCCATGTTGTGTCTCACAGGGACAGTCTACCTGATTGGAAACCCATTTAGTGTTAGCGGGGAACTAGAAAAGGTCAAACTTTACACTTATTCATGAGTTACTCTGAAAAATCAAACATGGATAATTCTCAAGTAGACTAACCAAATAGAAGTGGTGCAGGTTTCAGCATAGCTGGCCTCTTCCTTTCTCTAAAGAATATGTGAATGGTCACAAAAGCATGCACCAAAACTAATTTTACTTGAGGAATCTGTTCTGTCATTTCCGAGCCCAGAGATCTATCGGGGGAAAAGGGCCACATGCAAAAAGTGGGCTCTAAAAGGGGTTGTACTTCAGGACAGAGACTCCATCTCCAAAGTAAACTAATCACCTGGATGACAAGCATATTCTTTTCCTTTTGAACCACGAGGATCATCCCCATGGCCCTGAGGTACAGTACTGCAGTCCCTCATTCCCCACCTTACGTTTAGCTCTGCGTAGGCAGAGTGTTCCTTTTGTAACCAAGCAATTTCAAATGTGCCTTCAGAAACACTGAAGAATGTGCAAATACTGTCAAAAGTGATTTGCCAGACAGAAGTAAAATATTTATCCTTTCTTTGTCAGCCCTGTCACCTCCGCTTGATGGCTGACACATACCCCTCGTGGGAGTGGAGTGTAGGTGAGAGTCACACAGGTCTCCAAGTCACAGCCACTCCTGGGCTGCCCCTGAGTTGGGTTTTTGTGCAGCTCTCTAGTGAGCAGCTGCTGGGCCACCATGGTAGCAAGCAGTTGCTTCACTAAAGCTCTGTGGACTAAATGCCAAGAGATTAAGGCAAGACAAACCTCCAAAAGGTATTTGTCACAACGTAGGGGCTGATGTAAGGAGGCACCAAGTACTGAATCTTGCTTGGTTTAGACTCATTGAAGAGTAAGTTTCCTGAAGGGTGAATCGTCTTCAGTATTTTTTAAATGGTTCTTGTAAAAGAACCCCAAACTCTGGCCTTAAAATGCAGTTGGAATGTGTATAATAAATGCTTTTGTGCTTTTCTTTCCAATAACATGAGAAACCTCATTTTGGATTCTGAGGCAGTTTTTAAATAATTTTAAAACCACTGATTTTTCCCAGGGGATCTGCATTTGTGTGCACAGGCCAGAGTGTCACTGAAACACAAGTTTTCCCTTTGTCATTTGACAGACAGAGGCACACGGAAGAGCAGACAAAGTTTAAAAAAAAAAAAAATCTGTTCTGTTAAATACCACACAGGAAAGACTCAAAAAATCAGATCAAACAAAGAACAGCCTAAGGTACAGTTACAGAAGATTCTGTACTCTGTAAGTGGCATTTTACTTTTTAGGAAAAATTAACGCATTTAATGTTAAGCTGGTTTGGTTGGGTTTTAATGCACAAATTATAGCATTCCTTAGCATTGCAATGGGTACTAACTTCCCTGGAATAATCTCCCAGTCCCCCAGAAATAAGTGTGTATTCCTCCTGCAGTTGTTACACACTTTTTTCATGTAACTCTCAATTGTTTGACTCACATTTACTGCACACCAAAACACAAATGTATGGTTAATTTGCTGATTTTATCATAGTGGTCATTCAGCGAATTATTAATATTTTTCCCTATATAGCATATAGGGATATTTTTCCCTGTATAAGCATACAGAATTTGATGTGTGTGAAAAAACTGCTCTCCTAAGGCCTTTACCTTGCATGCTGTTCTTAAAATTGTAAATATGCTGGTTACATTTTACCATATCTCATTTCTCTGTGAAAAGATTCCTTGGAATTATAGATACTGACTACAAGTTTTAACATCTTCATTTTGAAACCAGCCGGCACTTCAGAGCAAGACATTGATTTTTTTTTTTACTGCTGCTGATAGAGGTGGTGTGAAATGCCAAATTCAGGAGCACATGTTTGGTATATATAGTATAGTTAGCAAGTGCTTTGGAAAAGGACATTCATGTGCTGAACCACAAATATTTCCACTCATGTTTTAGCTCACAAATGATGATGAAGCTCATCTTCTGTGATGGCAATTTTATTATGGTGAGCAGATCAACTCAGAATCAAAGCTTCTTGGATTTGGCAATAACCTCTTACACTGTGATACTGCAGGTCATGCTTTTGGCAAGAATTGCATTGCTTCTATGAAGGTTTGATTATATTTATATTTATGCTTTTCCTTTAGAATAGCTCCCAAACCATTTTTGAGACAGTTAACGCACAGTACTTTGCTACCTCTTTTATTCAGAACAAAAAAGTAACTTTTCTTCAATTAGATTGTTCTCACGTTCCCTCAAGTGTCAAAAAGATAGAACCGCTTTTATTTCAGATGGCTGAAAATTCCACCCGCACATACATCTTCAAAGATTAAAGAGGGGAGAAGGGTGTATGTGTGAACTAAGTGGCATTGCCTTGGATAGAAACCGGGCCTCTCACACTACAGATTCATTCCTAAAGGAAAGGGATCAGAATGTTAATGTATATACAATTGGGAAAATAATGTGGTGTTATAGCTCCTATAATTCACCTTGCCCAACATTGCTGTGTTGTGCTAGAAGAAAGAGAATGCCAGAGAGCAGTAAATAAAGCTGTATGCTAATACAAGTCTAAATTATAAGGCATGGCATGAGTAATGCTTTTAGTTAAACTGGCTGGGATAAAAACTTATTGGTACTGTCAGACTTCATGCTTCAAGATGCACATTGATCATTCAAAAAGGTTGGGAAAAAATTTATCCCCTCGCAGCCCATTCTTCCTCCTTCCACTGCAAGTTTATTGAGTATGAGTGTGATTGTTTGCTTTCTGGTTTGTTTGCTTTTCCTTGTTGCTGACTCCTCCTGAAGATTACATGATATATTGGTTTAACTTGATAAAATAATTCCTGGTCATATTAGCAGCAAGTAGTAGAGAGGAATTATGTGGCCACATGTGAACTGGTTAACATTTTATTTGTTTTCTGATTTCCTGGAAAAGAGGTGGGTCAGATCTGTCTTAGGAAGATTAACCTGTCATTAACCTAAGTGCTATCAAGAAGATAAAGGCTTGCCAGCCAGTAAGCTGTTAATTGAAAACATTTTTTCTATAGCAGTGAATCAGTGAAACATAAAAGCACCCAGTTTCACTCACATTTTTCTACAAAAACTGCAAGCAGGATGTTGCACAAGAAAATGGTGCTTTAAAGAGATGCCTCTCTCCTGAAAGTTTGTCACTAAAATCAGAACTGTGAACTGCGGTGTTGTAGCATGGACTCGTGTTCATTCATTCCCCAGAAATGCGATTTAAGATCTCTTCCATGAACCCCAGGCATGGAGGTGTAAGTCACATCTGGAATGTCCTCTAACAAGCTCAAGGCCTTTTTCAAAAAGAAACTTATTCTGCGACGTGACACAGAAGGAGACATCCCAGAGATTGATTTCAGATTGTGAAGGCATTCAACATACATGTTTTTAAGGTAAAAATACCTCCAGCCTAGCTTGTTTCCTGTGTAATTTTGCAAGTACTTCTTTCTAATCTAAAGGAAATCACCTGTTTTGTGAACCGTGGATGCTGTTAAAATTGATGTGAAAAACAGTGATCCAGAAATTATCTATGTGAGGCATTTCTTTAAAGTACCAGAGCTGTTGTACAAGAACAAATTGTATCAAAATTGAACACAGGGGTGATGCTAAACCTCCTGCTGCTTTAAAAAACCCCATTTTTTTAAACTGGTGTCTTACAGCACTGTACTATCATCGGGGGTTGAAAGCAGTTGTGCATAAATATGAATTTACCAAGTTTCTTGTAAACCACGATAAACAGCTGTGCTATGGCAGGAAAAGAACATAGATGGACTTTCAATGTCTTAAAGCCAGTAATACTCTTAGTATGGTGACTGAGCACTCTAAATCTCTGGCTTGGGATATCATTTGCCTTAATTACTTGTGGATCATCTGTCTTAAAGGGCTGAGTTGCTCTTGAAAACAAAAGGTTGGTGATGCAGTGAAAGTCAACCTACAAATCTGATAGAACTTCAGTTAATATTTTCTTACAAGTAAATACACAAATATAAACAACTTAGAAAAATATCAAGCCCTCTGAAGAGCAGGTTTATCTTTTCCTCTCTCTCTCTCTCTCTCTTTCTTTCTTTCTCTCTCTCTCTCCCCCCCCCCGCCCCTTTCCAAAAAAAAAAAAGAAAAGGGAAAAGTTACTGATACAGTATATTGGAGGTAAAGACATCTAATATGTATTAACTTTCAGAAATGGAAATTTGATAGCCAGAGGCTAATATCCAAAATTAGAAAGAAATACTGAAAAAGTAAGTTATTGAAAATAGTGTGAATTGAATACTTGCGAATCAAGAGGGCAAAGAGCACATAGTAAAATCAAGCAAAGCCTAGAAGGTATTAGCAGGTTGTGTTCATTCATTTGCTGTATTGTTTCACTGCAGAATAGCATGGAATTTTTAGGGTACAAAGAGCATTAAAAAGTCCTAATGTCATTTTTAATTGAACAAAAGAAATTTGCAGTAATTTCTGGTACCTTGGCTGGAGAAAAAGAAGGGCTTTCAAATCAAGGAGCAGTTTCTATAATAGCATATGGATGGATAGTAGGTTTGCTTTAGGAATTGGCAGTCAATTTAAGAGTAGAACATTTCTGAGCTGACTGAAAGAAAAATAATTCCATTAAACTAAATGTCAGTAAAGTTTTGAGTGCTTATAGCACACAACTGTTACTCACAAGAAACAAAAAGTCTAGCACTAAGCAAGGCTTCAAGGGTATGTTATTTATTGTCAGACCTTGGAGCTCATCCATTTTGGGGTGATATGGCAGGAAGCTGTTTAGGTTGCAGTCCTTTGTGTCACAATGAACCCTAGTTGTGTTACTTTTGTTTACATTGTGTTCCACGTCTTTCCTGCAACTGAATACCTGTCTATATGCAAATAAAGTCATTTTTAAGAGGCAACATGCATGACAGAACTGCATTGTAAATTAGTATCATCTGGCCCTATTTTGCAGACCCTACCAAATCATGTTACAAATGAAGTTCCCCACCAGCAGTTTTTTGTCTGTGATAGAGTGCCTGTCTTGCTGATGTGCAAACAAAAGTTGAGTCTATACACAGTACTTAGTGAGGACCCTTTCTTGTGTTACATTAAAATTTTTATTTTATTGACCAAGCATTCACCATAACACAAGTTTTACCCAACCTGCATCATTTGATCCCAATCTGTCTTTAATTCCTGCTTAGATACTGTTCTGGTTGTCCTATAAATGGTGAATAACTATAAACTCACTCCCAATGGTTATGCTTTAAATATTAACTTTTCAAAATTACTGTATAATTCTCTCCAGGTATGCCACCCCCACAATGCTTATCTTTTGTGATTCCCTGGGAGTTTCTTTTAGCCCTTGGGCCACAATTTCAGTTTGTCTAAAACATATATACACCGCTTACACTATGATTTGCCTTTCCTTGTCTGGTTCTCTGCACACAGTCTTTCTCTCATTTTTACGTTTTAAGTCATCCAAACTTTGGCATTTTGGCAGAATAAAAGAAGGTAGTAATTTTTACTACTACTAGGCCCAGGCTCTTTGTGAAAACTGGCCTGGGTCGTCTTAAGTTCTTGGATATCTGGCAATTTTACATGCACTGAGATCAGCCATTTAATCTGTCACATGGAGTAATGTAGGAGAGCCTTGATGGATAGTTTGCAGAACACCTATTATCCCTGTTTCAGGACTAGCTGAAATGTCTGATAATCATTATATCATGCTTTACCTCATTTTTATGTGTTCAGATAGGTAGTGCATTACTTTTAACACTTCTCATCGTGCCTGAGTGGTGATAGTAATAGCTTCAATATTACTTTCTGTTTGTAGGAGCGTGTTGTTAAGAACTGGAATAAGTTACATCTGTCTTGATCCTTTCCTTCCTTGGAAAGCATGACATCAGTGCCTTTCCTCATCCCTTTAATCATCTGTTGGGCCCTGTTGGCATTAGGTACATCAACACACCTGTGGAAGTGGCATAGCTCAGGCTTGTCCAAACTGACGTGAGAACTCCCTGTGGCCACAAGAGAGAAACATGAGCACTTGATGCTCTTCCTCGTGTTGGGCCCTTTTGATCCATTAACAGCACCCTTCTCTTCAGAAGCTATTTGTTTTCTTATGTATTCTTTAATTCATGGGGATTTGAGGTGAGCTTTTTGATGTATGGGGTTTTTTAGATTTTTTTAATTCTTTGGGTTTTGGGGATTTTTTGTTGGTTGGTTGGTTGGTTGGTTTGGTTTTGGACTTTTTTGGTGGGGCTTTTTTTGTTGGTCTTTGGGTTTTTTTGCTTTAATCTAGAAGCTTGCCTGTCTCCTTTTGTGAAATAATAATTCTTGACTTTCTGTGAGTTCTATACCAAACATCTATTTCTGTGATTAATTTTTGTGAGTTGTCTGATTTTGTTGTAGTTTATAATCAACTTTCTCTTACCACAAAGACAGTTACAGTACTGTGCAAAGACACTTCATAAAAGCATCCTTTCAGGGCATCTGCACTGATAATCAACAGTGCACATGGATGGAAGATAATCAATGCCAACTACACAGGGGAAAAGCCTCTGCTATTCTCAGATGGTAACTCCTATCATGTCTGTAATAAAGGCCTGCTATTAGCTCTGATACAAATCCCTGTTCTTCTGAAATATATAACAGTTCTCAAAGTATACTCTAAGATAAAGCTTTCTGTAATAAACCTAATATCCAAGAGCAAGTGTGAAATTACTCAGTTTTCAGTAGGCAGTAAAACAGGACATTTGAAGCAGTTATGTGCTGTACATAAATGACAGGAAATTGTAGGCTGGTAGGAATTTGTGCCTCTGATCAAACAAGGGACACAGTTTCTGTCTCCGATAGTCGGTACCCCGCTGAGTGCTTTCCTTGCAAAACCAGTCTTGTTTCTGCTTCTTCCTTTTGGACTTTGCATATGGGAGGGCAGAATGAGGGAAGAGGTTGACCTGACACTGCCTTGGGAGATTTGAGCTGCCTCAGTCAGCTTTTCACAGCAGCTGTGAACAGGGTTCTTCCACTCACAGTTCAGTCACTTCTCTTAGAGGTCTCTATATCTGCTCGTGATGTTATTTAGTAACCATCAGCAGATAGACATATTTAAGACAATTAAGTCAGTCAAAACACTTGCAAAAAGTTTTATCTCTTTCACCAACTCTAGCAAAATGCTTTGTGTGTATTTTATATATGTCTTTGTTCTATATTGTAGCCAGCAACTGTGTACCCACCAGCCACTCACTCACACCCTCACCACCTCCATCCCCCAGGGGTTAGAGGAGAGAATAGGAAGAGCAATAAATTACAAGAAAAATTTGTGATTCAAGATATAGACAGTGTCATAATCTGTTTCATAATAATGATGAGTTGGTATCTGAAAATGTAATGGATTAAAATGGGAAATAACTACTAAGGAAATATTTATAGCTCAGCTCTGCCATTTTAAACCCATTAACATCAGTGGACCTGTTTCTGATGAAAATAGAAGCAAAGGTAAAGTAGGATGTAGTTGCACCTGATGAACCAGTAGCATCTGACTCTTGTTAGCTATAACCTTGGTTTTTAATCAGAAGTTAGGTAGATTAACACATAGAAACACTTGAATTTATTGTACATTTTATAAACTTTATTTCAAGATGAGACTGAAGATTACTTTGAAATGAGGTTTTTCCTAGATTTGAGTATGATCTTAATTGAGTCTTATGCATGGAATTTTTCCTTCCATACCCATTGAAATTACCATTTTATTCTTTTCAAGATGTAAATCCAAGTGCAGTCAATTTTGAAAAACTAGTAATAATTTTACATGCAACATTTTTCTATAAATAAATGCCTCTTGATGTAAATTATACCTACAGAATACTTTCTTATTCTTATTCTTCTTCATTTCCTGGTAATTTATTTCATAAATATAGGGTTAAGACAATAAATCTGATGTTGTTGATGGAAAACAGCCTCAATTATTTTCAGAAAGAAGATTTTTAAAGCAGTGATTAAACACCTATTCCCTAAATTGCCAACAAACAGAAAGCATTTTTCTAAGATCCTGCTGTTCACCCAGTGTATTAAAGTCTAGGGCTTGTCCAAGGTTTCAGATCCCTTTATAATGCTAGCTTAGCTTCAGTGGTACATTTTTAGCATGCAGCTAGAACAATATAATTGCTACTTTATGCAGCTGTGAGAAAATGTATCTGCTTAACTGCAGTGTGCCAAACACAACACGTAGCCTTGCAAGCCTTGGAGCAACATCTGCTCTCACAAATTTGCTATAATAAGACTCCCTAGCTGGGGTGTTGGATGTCTGACCCTGATCTTGTCAGGGTGGTTAAATGCAATGTAGCATTCAGCCAACTGTCTTGTTCTCTGTTGGATGAATGAGAGTAAAGACACGAAGAGTGTGGCTGTGCAGAGGTAAGATAAATGGAAAAGGCACTTCAGTAACACTAATGCAGGTACTAAAATAATGTTATATCAGAATGAGATAGTATCTAGGCAAATAATTTTTCTGCAGTACCTCAATCATTTTTCTTTATGTGGTATCTTGAACTGCTGCTGTGTGCAGTATCAATTTCTGCACATTACAGTATGTATCAAAACTGGGAATTGTTGCTTTGAATTTTCTCATGTGCTTCTCTTAAAAGTCAGTGAAAGAAAGCCCACCAACTAAAGCTATATTTTTAGCAGATTTCTGAAGTAATTTAATATTTCTGGAGGTAGTAACAGTCAGCATATTGGCTCATCAGTACTAAATATTTGCTGCAAAATATCTAACATTTTTTAAATAATTCAAAATACATAACACTAGGTATTTCTTAAAAGTTTTAGTCTATTTTCCATTTTCCTTATTTTTGTGGAAAAGTACCTATTAACCTGTAAATTGCTTGATTTTGTGTGTTTAGGTTAATTAATTTCTAAGGCTTCATTCCACCAACCACTTATTATTTGTTCTTTAATAAAATTTACAACTCTAATTCACTTGTCTTCCTAGTACAAAAGTACCTGTCCCCTGTTGGATGAAAGAAAATGTTGAAGCATGACTTCTGTTCATCCCTGACTGATACTATTGAACTACAGCAGGCAAAATAGATGATTTAGTCAACATTTTCCTGGCTTGCACTGTGTGTATATCACATTCTACCCTACACAGCCAGGCTGTCAAGGAGACCATGCTTTTCCCAGAAATGTATACTCTTTTTCCCAAAGCAAAAGCAGATGTTTAATACCTGAGCTGCTTTCACTCCACTTCTTCCAAACTCTTCCAGCCCTTTCTCTTCCAGAGAAGTATTAGTACCACCATCATTTGGAAGGGCTCAAACCTACTTGAACTTATTAGCAAGTTTTCTGACAGTCCTTTGCTTTCATTTTGCTCTCACGCCTATTTTTCTGCTGCCTGGCTGTAGTAGCTGGGGAGGTCATCCCTTACTCCCTGCCTTCTGGACCAAGTGGGCTTTAGGATTGTGCTGCAGGGTTGGAGAAAACCAGAGTTATCCAGTCTAAAGCCCTGGGACCAGTGCCCTCAGCTCAGTGGAGGTTCCACCAGCTTCCACAGCCCTGACCCAAAAATAAGGACAGTGTGGTCTCCCTGATTTCAAGTTTTAGTTTGACACTTACTGTGGCAGCTTTAGCATGCTAAGAAGTTATAAAAACAGCTAAAGAAGAGTACCTCTGACTTCCTTTAAGTCTTAAAGTTCTTCTTCTTCTTCTTCTGATCTCTGCTTATTTAGTGTTCTGAAGAAGTCTGTACCTTTACACGGGAGGCTTCTGCAGTGACAGCATTCATGGGATCTTGGAATCTCCCCTGTGCATGTGAAGGAGAACACTGGAAATGCCAACTCATTTCAGGTAAGCTTTTCTATGCGAATACTTTAGCAAGCCTCCTGTGCTCACCTTGTGTGCAGGTGGGTTTCAATTGATTTTCAGTGTGTTTCAGAGCCTTATGCACAAATATACACGAAGTTTGAGCACTGTGAAAAATACCCAGAACATAACTTCTGATCAAGTTTTCACCAGTCTGGGACATGTGCCCTGCAGTTTTACTCAAAGCAGAAATTCTCAGGTGCACAGTGATCCCCTGGAGTGTGCTCTCGTAGGACTGTGCTTGGGTGAGAGCTAGTTTTGAGGACTTGGCTGTTGTTTGTTCCTATAGGGGCAGTGCTGTTCATCCGTGTGAGCAGTGATTTTAATAAAGAAGGGAACTGAGAGATTCCTCCCTTCACACGCTGAATTCCTATTTTACAACATTATATAACTCTAATCCTGGTTTCAGCACTTCAGCAGGATGAAAGTGGCAGGTATTTGGCTCTTTTCCTGTCACATCACCATAGTGTAATGGTGGATTTAGCAGGGTGAAATGAGGATTTTCATCTCTTACCACCTCTTATGTCTGTCTCTGAAGCCAGTAAGAGTCATGCCCCCTGTGGGTGATCAGGACTGTTTGTTAGGACTGAAAGTCTGTTCCTTTTTCTGGACAGTGAGTTGAATTAAAAGTGAAGCTGCAAGTAGTTTGTCCTTGCATGAGGGAGGAAATCTTTGGTTTATTGCTGAACTCAGCGCTCAGGAAATTGTATAACTTGAATACATAAGTTTTTGGCAGATGTGTTTCTACCAGATTTGGAAGAAGAATGAGGATTTGAGAGTATAACTTTGAAACATTGCACTTAGAATTTAAAATGGATGCATTGTGGCAGCAGTGCTATCTAAATTGTCTTTGCAACTCTCTCTCACTTTTTACTGCATTTTTAATTTGGCTTGTCATGCACTACATATCTTACATAGGGGTAAAATACCAAATTTACTCACTTGGCAGATTTGGCTCCTAAGGCTGTCTGGTGTGTAGTAAAAAGCAAAGTGTTAAGTCAGATTCTGAAGACAGAAGCAATAAGAGTTTTAGATATTTTCAGCCCATTTTCCTCCTGAAACAAAAAAGAGTGGTATACTAAGCAAATGACAGTATTAGGGATGTATTCTGTATTCCTGTTAACATTGATCATTAAAACTAAGAAGCTCTGAGTCAGGTCTAAAGAGCACTGGTCCCACAATAGGTTTCTGCTCTACAGGAGTCTTTTGTATTAAACCACTGGACACAGTTTAGTAGATTCTTCTTAAAGTAAAGAAAAAAATAGTTAGGAACTAAGATTAAAAAGTCAAAATTTAACTAGGCTTCTTATTTAAGGATTATCAACTTGTGAAGAAAAAAAGTGGAGATATGAAGAAGTTTTAAAGGTAATTATTAGCAAAATGGTGACATTTCTCTTCTAGTGAATATAGCTGCTGCGGACAGCTACCTCATTAAGATTGTTAATATAATTACTCTAAGTTATTTTCTGAGAGGAGAAAAACAATTCCTATATTGGAAAAAAAGTTGAAATTACTCAAAAACGTTTTAGTAACTTTGACAGAGAAAAAACTGCTGTGTTTTGCTTCGTTGTTCTTTTATTCTACTTAGAGTAGATGCAGTTTGTAGGAGAGCAAGAGCACACTGCAACTGAACTGTCAGGTTTTAGTTCATGCATTAAACAGTCTCTTCAAATGTGTGTTGTAAGTGTGCTATAGCAGCCTTATCATTATTATGTGTCTGAAACTGAGCAGATGCCCAGTAAAATTCCCACAAATACCAGTGGTTCCCTAAGGTGACTTTTCTGCCAATACAGAGAAATGCATTAAACCCAGACTTTCAACACAGTTCAGTGGGAAAGACAGCAGCCTTGAGGCCAGAAGTACAGGTATCTGAAGTGCTACCAGTGTCAGCCCTTACAGCCAGACTTTTTGCAGGTAACAATAAGTTTGCAAGTAGCTGGCTTCCCTTACTGTTTGAGTATTATGAGTATTATGCAGTGGCATAATAACTGAATGTGTAAGGCAGGGTCTCGCACAAGCTTGCAGTACAGTTTCTACGTGTGTTAAGACTGTCTCTGATTTTGGATGCACTTCATTTATTGAAATGACATCCATGCTTTTTTTGAATCCATCTTAAGGCTTTCAGTAATTCAAGCAGGTTATTAGGCAATGCAGACTAGGCAACATGAATCCTCTGTCTGACAGAAGTTCCTCCTTCCTCCCCTTTCTCTGTTGCTGCTCTTATCCTCCTTGTTGAATTCACAACCACCGTGCATGCAGTGCCTTGAGTAAATGCACCATGCGATGTGCAGTGGGAGCTGCTGCACCCCCACAGCAGGAGGCAGCTCTGCATCACCCCTTCTGAGGATGGAGACAGGGAAGTGGAAGGGGACATCATCCCTAAGATGCCAAATGACCATCAGTTGTCAGATCTGCACACACTCTAGCCCCAGCATGGTTTTACTACAGCTCTAAGACAAATGTCTTTTTGTGCTGCAGCTTCTTATCTGAAATAAAGGAAGTTTCAAAATAACATGGACTCTATCCATCATTGAAGTAAAATTGAAATAAAAAAACTTTCTGTTCTACTGCTGGCACTCCGTGGAAGACACATTGATGGCATCAGACAGTACAGATACACAGTGAAGACACACAGGATATCACAAAGAGTTGGCCTGCAGTCCAGTTCCTTAATTTTAATCACAGCAAATTACACACTATGGCTGCCAGATGGTTTGGTATCATTTTATACAGCTGGTTGAAAAAAACCCAGAATTAATTATCATAAAATTGAGAAGTTTTCAGCTCCTTAAAAGTGTACTAAATTAGAAACTGCCCATTAAGGAAATGTTCTGCTAGTTCTTCTAACTATGCACACTGAACGATGCGCACTGAAGTCTTGTAAGCACACTTTGCATGTATGATTTTAACTTTTCTCCATAGAAGCACTGACCGAGCTACGAGAAGGTAAAGCCTTGTGGCATTTAAAAGCATTGGTTTCATTTGTTGCACACAATTTGTTTCCCTCCACTGTACCAGGGGAGAGCTGCACTACAAGCCACGGTTGTTAGTAAAGATGCCCTAACTGAGTGACCAGGACAGGACTTTTGTGGCCTTGGTGCTTTAGAAACCTTCATCACTGATGTGTATTTGCTCTTATTGTCATTGAACTTCTCAGAGATCTGCTGTAGTTTTTTTCCAAACATGAGCTATTAGGAGAACAGCTTGACTGCACACCTGTAGGGGATCTTACATTTATGTTTACAGTCTGGAACCTGTGGGTTCCTGATTGTATTCACTCAGAATTAAGATTATCTTCAATTACCAGGTATCTTCATACACCAGGTCCACACTGGTGTAATTTGGAAGGAAAAAAAGTTATGTTTTCTAAACGGGGAATATCCTGTTCTCCGACATACCAGTGCAGGCAGGGTTCCTGTTTCATGGGAAACCACGGTGGCAGGGCATGCACCATCACAATTTTTCCAGTGAGTTTTGCAAGGGAAGTGATTGGCTTCTCCTGGTTTTTCATGCAGACAGTGTGTTCCTTTGTGCCCATTCTCAGCTGCACTGAAATTGTGGCTGAAGCAATGTACAGGGTGCTGGTGAGGGGCTGCAGGGCGGCCTTGGTGGGGCACAGCCGGGACTGCCCCATGCTGAGCACAGCCGGTTCCGCTCACTCCACGGGACCCACCACAAGGCACAGCTGAACCCTGCAGTGCCTCTGGAAAAACCCGTCTGAGAAAGGGCCAAATGACAGTGAGGAGCGAGAGGGTGTGTTAAAATCAGCCCTGTAGACACCACTCAGAGAAGATGTTCCAGGTGTCTGAGCAGAGATTCCTCTGCAGCCTTTGGAGGCAATCATGTTGGAGCAGACATTCCCACTGCAGCCCATGGAGAGTACCACACTGTGGCAGGTGGACATGCCCTGAAGGAGCTGTCCATGGAGAGCCCACACCACAGCAGACTGATCCTGAAATGCTGTAGCCCATGAGAAGGAGCCACTCTGCAGAAGGGGAAAAGAGCGCCAGGAAGGGGAGGCAGAGAGGAGCTGGTATGCACTTACCACAGCCCCCACTCCCTCCCTGTTTGAAGGGAGGAAGTAGAGGAGTCAGGAATGAAAGAGTGACGTTGAGCATATCAAAAAGAGAGGCTGTGGGGAAGGTGTTGCTTTGTCTTTCTTTCTCAGCATAGTATTCTATTTTAATTGAGAATTAACTAAATTAATTTTCTCCAAGTCTGTTTTGTTCATGACAGCAATTGGTAAGCAGTCTCCCTCTCTTTAACTCAACCCTTGAGCTTTTTCATCTTCTTTTCTCCCCTGTCCTGCTGAAACAGTGGAATGGGAGAGCAGCTGGGTGGGCATCTGGCAGCTGGCCACAGACCACCCACCACAATCACTGACAACAGAAATTGTTACACCTGAGGAGTCACTCTGGGTAGGTACAGCTACTCGGCTTGATCATTTTCACCACCCCATATTGCGTGTACTTAGTTGCCATGTTTTGACTCTGTGGGCAAATTGACACTGTGCAGATGTACAGTGAACTCAGAAGACAGGACTACAGCACCATTCAGAGATGCTGCAGCTCACTCTGCCCCCATTAATAAGCTGCTTTCCTCCCGTGTCTTCATAATGCTAATTCCATTTAAAAGTAAAAGCTTCCAGACACCTTTAAGGTAAAAGGCAAAAATCAGGTATTTGCATGCAAAGTTTGACTTGCTTCCCCATCAAGGACCCAAGAAACACAGAGGATGTTTTCAGGGATCTTTTCATATTTTGTCCTATGCTGACTTAAAGCATCAGGAAATTTTATTTACCTGTGCATGTTTACTGGGGACTCGTGTTATTGGAGATGTCAGCAATTGGTTGTCCAAAGTGCACATTTACATTCTTAGAGGTTTTTCACAGAAACAAACTTCAGTTTTTTAAACTTTTCCAGGAAATTATCTACAGCATTAAAAAGCCTGTTATGCTGCTTCTTTTGAGTTTCCTTTTAGATCAAAGGATATGAAACTTGTAGTAGTATTAGAGGGCAGGTTTATCAGTAGTCCTGGCCTTTTACTCCAGTACAGCAGACTTATTATTTTTAAGTATTCCAATGTCACCTTTAAGGCATAGGAGGATAGATCAGCTGTTGTTATTCACCAGCTGATAGCAAAAAGTTAGTTTGCTCAGCTAGGGCTTCCATACCCTCCTGAGTTTAATTAGTGTTCTCTCCTTTCTGTATTTGCTTTTGTTCAGTTGATTCTTCTTTATAAACTTCTTTTGACTCCTTTTATACACACACATTACCTTGTGAATATAGATAATAATTATTTTTCCTTCTAAATAAGAACTGAGATTCCTCCTGAACAATTAATGAAATCAAAATCATGCTACATCCAGGTAAAAAAATTTTCTTTACAGACATGCTACTAGATAGGTGTTATAATGCTTTGCGGATGCTCTGTCCAAGAAAAAGAGCATTCTTTTAATTATATTCTTGAATTTATTAACAAAAATTTAAGAGGCACCTTAAATTATGCGAAGTAGACAAACAGATGAAGCCCAATTCAGAAAACCTGAGCATAGGTTCAGCTATCAGTTATTGTTGCAAAATATTTTGGTAACCAAACTACCAAAAGATGAATGAAAAAATAATTTAGTTTACTTAAGTGGGGGTTTTTGTGATTTTTTTTTCGGAGGGGAGAGGTTGAATACATTAATTTCTTTGATAACAGGTTGGAAAATTCAGTTTCAAACTCATTAATGCAAGAGCAGGGTGATTAATTTTGAGTAACTCTTCAGACTGAGAGGAATTGCTCTAGGAGGTGTATCTTGTGTTTTAGACAAATCATATCAACATGGTGGTTTTTAAGACCTGTGATAGAAGTAAAATTAGCCTATTAAAGGTCAGTTTTCCAGGCTCGTGCAAGCAGCACTTGCTGTCAGGAATAGTTCACATACTTCACTGTGAAGTGCTTGGCAAGGATGAGTCCTAGTTTAGTAAGAAAATGAACCTGGAGTACTTGGAATACTCTTCCCCTTTTGTATGTGCCATGGAAAAGAATTTGGTAAGACCTACATGCTCACTGTTGCGTGATGAGCAGTGATTTTTAAGACTTAAGAATTATTTCCTATCACCCCATATCTTCCTAGTATTTTCTACCAGTTCAGTGGATATTGTATGTTCTCAGAAAATGGAAGTTTGGAACAGATTAAAATGCCAGCTCATGAATTTGAAAGTTAAGTTAAGGTCTCTATTTCCACCTAAGTCCAGTGGCTGAGAGGAACCTACCTGGTTTCACAAAAGGAATATGTAACTCCCATTTCTTAAGCTAAAGAGCATATTTCTTGTCATGAAATTAGACCTTCAGACAGCCTTGGAACCCCAATCTGTGTTTTCCCCTTTGGTTCTTTTCAAATTTTGATGGCAAGTCTGAATCAAATTTTTCAGAGCTTAGAGTTCAAGTGGTTTCCTCTCAATAGTAAATGCTAATATTATGCATACAAGGTAACGAAAACACTTTAAAAATGCAAAAAAGAAGTCTGCAATACATCAGCAAAATTGTCTAGAAACAGTGATCTTTGCTTTCTAAACTCTAACAGATTTCCTTGCCTTTATTTTAATTGCGTGCGCTGATTAAGCACGTACATTCCTCTTCTAAATACCCTGGAGTTGTGCCTTCCTACTCATAGAGTGCAGCTTCTTAGTGCAAGTTCTCTAATGTGCATTTTTGTCAGTTTTTCAGACTAAAACACAAAGGAATACTCTTTGTCAATACTCGGTTTAAAAAACACTCAAATGAATGTTGTGCCTGCTGGTATTTTTTCATATCTTAAAGTTTGTCAAGAATTACAGCAGCCAGGAAGTATCTTGAGATTGCTGTGGCAGCGCGAGACAACTTTAGAGCACAGTCAGAGCTGCATAGCACAGTGGTGATGAAATTCCTCTTGAGGAATATAAACTATAAAAGGTTGAAAGACCTTCATGCATCTTTCTTTTAAATTAAATTCCATGCTGGTTTTATTTTTGTGCATTGCCTTTCAGGATGTAATGCCAAATGCTTGATAGTAAGATAAAAAGGTATCATTTTCCTTTTTGTTTTCTTTGTCCTATCCTATTATCAGACCTTGCTCTCAACTGTTTAGGGTCCTTCTGACAGAAAACAGGAATAACAAAAGTTACAAGTTTTTTTCAGTTTGAACTGGGTAATGTAAAAAACTGGCATTTTGGCTGCCCAAAGCTTTTGGATATGCTACAAAGTACGTTACTGTAATCACACAAGTCCGTTCTGCATCAGTTGCTGCTGACCAGACATGAACCATGAATGTACCTCACAGGCCACTGTTTGCATGTCCTCTGTTATGGATTATTAACCAGATGAATTACTAGCTAGTAATTCTCTACATGCTGATGAATATTTATAGAAGTTCTCAGTAGAAATGTATTTTAAAGGGACTTCAGGGTTGTTTATATTCAGGATATAAAACAAAACAGTTTGTTTAGACTTTAAAGACTATTTTATACTGTTTAAAAATGAAAGAGGAAAATTCTATCCATCTCCATATCTACAAAGCAGACTGTGCTTGCAAACTGCAGCAGAGCTGTGAGTTGCAAACACAGCTTTTCAAGGAAAACTTAGTCTGAGGGGAAAGAAGGCAGAATTACTGAAGTGCCTTCACAGGGTAAATTACATTTAATTTTCAAGGATTTCTTGTTACTGAACAACAGAAGAAGAATGTCACCCAAAAGTGTTTTGGGCTTCCAGGGTTAGCAGCATGTCCATCTACAAGCACGGATGTACAACAGATAGCACAGATGTCCAACTATGGATTATTGGTAGGGAGACATCCCCTGGTGCCCTGGACTTGAACCTGCTCGTGTTTCCCACTGAGTCCGTGTCCATGAGGGAACATGATGCTCTGTGTGCCATGAATTCCTCTGCCTGTTCACATTGCACTAATCTTGCCACTTAGATAATCTCAGACTCTACCCCAGGGAGGCACTGACAGATTACATGCAATTACTGCTGTCAAATCAAATTATGATTTATTGTCAGATTTCTTTTCAAGGCTAGTGGTAACAAGCCTGTTATGTACGTTCTTCAAATTGAGCTTAATCACTTAAAATATTAATTGTTAAATTGTTTCATTAATTCCTTTTGGTGAATTTTATGATATTTACTATCTTCTGAAGAAGAAGTAAGTTTATTTACGTTATCTCTTTTTTTCCACTTAAGTAGGGGAAAGGAGATGGTTGCCTTTTCTTTTTTTTAAGATAATAGTGTGTGTTGTGTAAGAGTCCCAGAAAGATTACAGTGTCACCTTAAAGCTTTAGAAGGGCTTTAATAGCATTAGAATATTACTTAAGTAACCTTAACAACAATTCAGAACCCACTTACAAAATTAATTTTAAAAGGCGTCTAATGAAGTTTGAGAACCACAACCAATTATTATTAATAATAACAAAAGAAGAGCAAGAATTACATTTTAATTGCCATCTAGTCATCTGCTCAGTGTAGGCTATCACAACTCTTTGTTCTCTTATTAGCTGCTATCAGTAGAACCCTGTTCTGTCCCTGTATGTTTCATGACTTTGGTGGCAGACAGACTTCTGCATATGTATTGTTTTTTCAAGTAAGAAAACAGATATAGGACCTAACACAATAACAAGGCACTAATTTACAGTTTTATTACTGTGTCTTCAGAGTTGCATATTTTCACACAGAAGCACACTGGGAATCTTACAAGCAAACTCAATCAGAAAGTGTCCTAATAAAGAAGAATTAAACCTTTGTGAAAAAATTGTGGAAAGATGCAAATAGAAACTGTAGAGAAAGTATAATTTACATAAATGCTTTTATGATTAATATGCAGCTTAAAAATAAATGGGGTTTGTCTGCACTGTACCCAGACATCCATCTAAGACAGGACCTTCAGAACAACAGAATCTTTTGCAAAATGATTGATCTTCAGTCAGTTAGTCTGGCCACCAGCTGGATAAAGATAAGCCAGTTAAACACTCTCTGGGTCATGTCTGGTATATAAAAATAGCCACACTTCGCTAGACAGGTCAAAGATACTTCAGGTCCACTTTCCTGTCTCTGGCAATAGCACCAGGAGGGGTGCCTAGGGAACAGGCATCCCTCAGTCACCCTCTCTGCTGCCAGCAGCATATGACCACCCAATCAAATGCCAAGTTCACCAAATGGGTTAAATGGGCTTTTCCTGCTTGAAATTATCTATTCTTTTTTAAAACTCATATTTACTCTTAGCTGCCATACCCCCTTACGCTAATCATGTCCACATTATAATGGCACAAACATTCTTTTTCCTTTTTAAAAGAAATCTGATTCTTGCTCACATTATTTTGCAGGAATATTTCAAAGAATTCCAGAAAGACTGCCTTGCGGTTAAAGGAAAATAAGATTTTTCAGTTCAGTGACCTGTGATTTTTATGGCTGCAGACAAGATCATTGCCTGTCACTGTAGTAAAGGGATCAGATAAAAATTTTAAGTGGTGCTATCTTCCTACATCTTTAAGTCCAAATGTTTTATTCCCGGGGCTTGCAGAGAGTGATGGTGCTAATATATAACACTGAGGGAGACTTAGTGAGAATTCTGCTTTGGGGAAAAGCTGGGGTCAGAGTTTAGTCCCTTAAAGCTTCTCTCTAAAATAGATGTGGATTTCTTTGTCCTGATTTTGTTGTCCTCATTGTCTGCAATTTTTATGTTTCAAATGCTTCATTAAACTTTCCCCTATATTTTATAGCACCATCCATAGAAAACTTGACATTTCCTAGACACAGTTTATCAGACCCTGAAGGCTTTTTATTTCATAACCTGTGTGAGTAGCCTTGAGTCCCCACCAGTACATATGCAGCTCTAAGTGCAGGTGCCATCTGGTGCAGTGCTGAGAGGTTCCAGGTGACCTGGCTGGTTTTCTACAAGCACATTAAGAGGAAAATAAGCACATGGGGTACCTTTGATAGAAGCACTACTCAGGCAATAGGTTGCTGTGTGCAACAGTTGATGCTAGATTTAAGTCATTGGAATTAAATTTTGGGTTGTACTCTAATATTTAAATTCAGCTTCTCCTTTTCAGACCTCACATTTATGGCAGAATTTAATACATCATTATTTCATCCTTTCTTGAAGTGCCTTGCAAGTGCTGTAAGTCCCTCTGATATGTGTTGCTTTTCTTCTCCCACCTGCCTTCCTTTCCCTTTATCTTACATTGCCTGCAGACCCACAATGCAAGTTCTCCACTTCTGCGTTCTCCCTCATGCTACTTCTGGACTTTGTTGGAGGGCAATACACATGAAGAAATGTAATCCCCAGCTAACCTGAGTGTGGAGATGCAATAAATCTGAGAAAATTGTGCTTTAAATAGACAAGTAACTTTTCCTCAGAGTGAAAGTGAGGCTACTAAATGGCTAAAAAGAAGGGCGTTGCCAGCATAGCCCTTCTAATCTGCGTGCACTTCATCACTATAATCCCTCAGTAAAGCTATTCCAGCAGGAACGTGGCCAACAAGAACTCCTTTAAAAGCAGTTTCTTCTCCTGCTTGCACCTAGTTCTAGCTTCCACGTTTCCATTTTACTCTAGGTTACTGCACTGCTTCTTCAAGTCTTCAGGGTGTTTCCTCTTCTTTCTTTTTTAATTATGACCCTTATTGATAAGCATTGTTCATATGTTTATTTTGTCAAAGGTTGCAGTGTAAAATTTGAGGGGTTTTTTTCAGATTCATCAAATAGATAATTTAGAATAGCTTGATTATTATCTTGCAGAGTTGTTTAAATAAAACGTAGATTCTTCTGACTTTGTAACCTTGTCTTCCAGTAGGGCAATCACAAAAGAATTAGGAGAGTCTTCCATGCCATATGAAAGAAATATGCACATTTTCAAAGACTGAGATGGCTTCATTTTTGATACTTGCATTTATGCTGTTGCTTTTCTCAGAAGAATGTTGGAAAATGAAAACGTACACAAAATGATTGCAGACCCCTTTATTTAAAAAAAAAAAAAAAGGCTATGGCTTCTGAAACCGATAGTTCAAAACTTTGATTTTTTCCTTTGAATACTGCTGTTATTTCAGGGATTAAAAAGGAAGTCTGAGCAACATCTGATTTTTTAAAACATCCTATTTTCATTGAACAAGAAATTTAGTAGACATACACTTGGAAAATTTTGTGTTGGCATTTCCAATTCCTAGTTACTGAGAATTTAGATTTGATGAACAATGATAGAAGATTGAAGATTGCTACTTTATGCTACCTTTCGTTGCTTGCTGTTCTTGATTATTACAAATACAGCACTCTTTGCCTGCTAGTGATACTTTGAAGTGAAATATTTCCTAATATCACTTCACATGTTACAGATTCTGGTTCTGTTCAGTATTTCATATAGAAAATCCCTGCTGCTTCTCAGCATTGAAGGTGTTGATCTTATAACTGACAGGATGCTAGTGGGCAGCTATTGTTTCTCAGGGGAGACTGTTGAAAGTGGTGCAAGGAATGACTAGAGATTAGAAAAAATCACCTTTTAATGATAGCTACAGTGTACGTCTCTATTGAAGTCCTTCAGGCATCCATGTGCACTTTTTCCCCCCCTTCTCTCCCTTCTCAGCAGCATTGCCCAGGCTGCAGACTCTGGTTTATGCAATGTAGGTGCAAATATGTGCTGAAAGTCTGTTCCAGTGACAGCCCAGCTTGGTGACCTTTTACAGTGAAGGCTTGTATCCTTTTCTGAAAAATATCTTGCAATTCTGATCTTATGTGATTAGCATGTCACAGCTCTTTACTTGCCTGAAGAATTAGTTCAAAATACTGGAGGACCATGCGTGCTGTGGTCCTAAACCTTATGGCTTAGGGGCAGCTTGGTCAGCTGGTTCTGTCACCCTCACTGCACACCCCACGGATGCACCACTACAGCATTCTTTGCTCATGGCACCTGAAAACCAGGTCTCATGATGTGTCCAAGAGCAGCGTTCAGTTTCTTTGCAATCTGGAGACCAAATTTGTCTCTCAGTACTGCTTTTGCAACTGAACCAGCAAGAACCTTGTCCCAGAGGAATGTTCATCTGATGAAGCTGCACGGCACTCCAGGGCAATGGGACTGCCCCTGCTCTGCAGGGAAAAGCTGCTGGAATGATGCTCATCTTCCTCTGGTGAGACACCTCTGCAGAGCCACTGGTGAGACACCACCTTTGCAGCTGGCTTAAGAGTAACAGTTGTATTTTTACATTTTAGCAGTTTAACTACTGCATGCCATAGCATGAGCTGTAGGGCTTAAATGCTGTAAACCTGTACACTGCTAGGTACTGCAATACTGCACAGACATTATGACAAGTTTCCACAATTTCAATCAGCAGGAACAGCAGCCTCTGCACTCCCTCTACCACGAGTCACCCTTTTCCACCCTCACTTTTTCTGTTCTCCTGTACAGCCCAATATTGTGTGTCATCAGGCAATGCAAAAATGTAAATAATGTTGTCTAAAGCTAACTATACTTATTAGTACTCATTTTTTTGCAAATTTTTGCCTGGGCCTGTTCTTACACTTGTTCTCAAGTGCAACCACAAACACTCCTGCTGGCCTAAAGGAAGGGAAAGGATGGGATTGAATGAGCAGTGGCAGTGGGGAAGCAATTTTTAGGACGACATTGACCTAGAGAAGACACAGATGCTTGTAGGACTGCTGTCTAAAGATAATGGTAAGTTTTTTGTGCTTAGCGTACAGCTGCTTTCAGTTCAAATTGTGTTGCAGTTTTGACCTATAAGGTAAGATTTGGATCACAATATATACAGAAGTAAGAACAATTAAAAGTCAATTACTACAAGACAGCTGCACGCAAAAGGCATCCAAGTATTAAAATGGGGTTTGAGTTTT
The DNA here is from genome assembly GCA_013400975.1 of Atrichornis clamosus. Classification (NCBI taxonomy): domain Eukaryota; kingdom Metazoa; phylum Chordata; class Aves; order Passeriformes; family Menuridae; genus Atrichornis; species Atrichornis clamosus. Next base: position 165,198 of record WBMZ01011148.1, read on the forward strand.
CGTTAAAACTAAAATTATTAAAATGAAGGTTTAAAAACTGCTTTCAAAGTTTCTGCATGTTGCTTTCTCACTATTCATCCAGTTTAAATGGCTTTAGCACCACAGATGCAAGTGCAAGATGAGAACCAGTATAATCAGTTCATCTGAGGCTCTGCAGACTGACTGTGCACAAAGACTGTAATCAGCTGATAAAACCATGGGGCACTAAAACTGGGTGCCAGTAATCTTGCTAGGGTGCTATATTTACTTAGTCTATCTTGGTAGTGATCTGTAAGAGGTTTAAGTAGCTCTCAAAGGCAGAGTTGGTGTTTGAATGATCGTTGTTGGGAAGCCAGAATCAACATTTGGATGAATAAATACTGAAAAAGGTTACCTGGTATGTTTGATGCAATGGGTGCTGCTGGATCAGCAGATGACATTAATGCCATGGAAATTCACCATTGGTACACAAAATTTATGAAGGAGTGCCCATCTGGACAACTTTGTCTGCATGAATTTAAACACGTCCTGGATCTACACGGACTTACTCCAGAAGCTAACAGCTATGTTGAACAAGTATTTCACACATTTGACATGAATAAGGTAAGAACTCATTCTTGACTTCCCGGCTTTCTTATGGCTGTATCACTAAATGAACCCAGAGACATGTCCCAGAGAGCAGACAGTGCTCTCTACTCAGGGGTAATGAAAGTGATTCAGAGGTGATTCAATAGAAAACTCGGCGCAGATAAACATGAGTGGCAGGCAAACAATTTTGAGTGCTCTGTTCCTAGTACATTTTGCCAATTTGAAAGTTGCATACAGTTATTCTAATACATGCTGATGGTTTCTCATCTTTGAAAGCCAGATTTTTATTATTATTTTCAGTATTCATTAATAATTTAAATTTTTTTATACAACTGCTTGGAAAATCTTTCTAAAGCAGTCAGTGTTTGGCTGACTCCATACGTCTCAATGCTCTAATATTATGCAACATAGACACAATATGATTTCTTCTGACACTGGATGCATTTTGAGCATTTTCTGTGACTTCATTCAGTATCAGTCAATCCCGCTTTTCCATCTGCTTGGTGTTGATCCCTCATCCCAATTTTACTGTTTAACATCCTAGGTCATCCTAAAGACACATCCAACAGCTGCTGGTGGCATTGCTGTCTTATGTTCCTCCAACTCAGTGTTCATACAGGTTCCTTCTAGACACAAGACTCATCCAGTTATTCTCCCCTTAAGCCAAAGTAACACTTTCTATCAAATGCCACAAAAGAAGTGAAGAGTCATCTGTAGTCCTTACAAAAGTATTTATCCTTGACTGAAGTAAAGTTTAGGCTGAATTGTCAATACTACAAACTCAGGTTTAGATAATGGAACAGATGGGCCCATCATGGTATAAAAAAAATATTTTAAAACCCAGTAAAGCATTAGTGTTCTCTACTTACATCATTTATCTCAATGAGCTCAGAGATGTAATGAAAAATGTGTTATTACATTACACAAATTACTTTAACAGCAGGTTAAAGCTGGTCCAAATGGTAGCCATAACTACTCCAGACAGTTTTCTGTTCTATAAATGTCCTTTCTGTTCTTCATAATGAAATTAATTATATCTGTTTCAGAAAATGCTGAAAGTATAAGGTACTTCATGTGTTTTTACATCCAAAATTAAATTTCTTGTATGGTACCCAGCAGATTAAGCATTCCCAGAGTCAGTACCTCTATTACACTGGGTTTTTGTTATGCTTATGTCTATACACACCTCCACCCCCAATTCACCCCCTTGGTTTTTTGGAATTCCATAATTCTTTCTTTCATACTCCTCAAGGACTGTTCCTATAAAATCAGGCTCATTGCATGCTCTTTTCTTCCCGCCACCAATTGCCAGATGGTTAAACATACTGAAATTTGATTAAGTAGCATCACCTAATTCAATAAATGTGCTAATTAGAGATGATGAGCAAACTTCCAGTCCATGAACATGAAACCTGACTGGCAGAAATTGTTAATTTGCTGTGTTCTTTTCAATTAATAATTTGATGCACTAAGTTCCCCAGAGAAGCTTTATCAATGCTAACCTTCCTGGACAACACACAGACAGTGTCTGAGATCACCTAAGAGCTTTTCCAGTTTAGCTTTAATGTGCACTGCAAAAAGCCCTTGACACATCAGTGGTCTTGAAAAGTATGGGGGGTTTGAGGATTTGGGCTTTTTTTAATGGGAGAATGTCTTTTGGTTCATTGGGTTTTTTTAAGTTACTAATTGCAAGGCCTTTCTCCCACTACAAGTAGCTTATCCCCCATGGAGTAGTTGGCTCAAGTTATCTGAAGAATATTAAGATGTATGCCTTAAACTTTTCAGGTTATATTCACATCAGAGTTTGACTCTTACTACCAATTCATCTCTCATCCCCTTCTCTGGTATCCCCACAACTTTTTAATCAACTGGTGTATTTCAACCAAATTTCAATGAGTAAGCATTTCAGTTAATTAATTCCTAATGTTTTCATAAAGTTTGGCAGCTGGGTAGCAGGGACACGCCCAGAATGAATGCCCCATTCACGCAGAATTAAGCTTTTATCATTGTTTAAGGCAACTGTTGCTTGACAAAATGATCAGGCACTTGTTCCCTTTCCTGTAGAGAGAATGCAGGGTGGAGCTGGGGTACCAGGGTGTGGGGGTTTAGGGGACAAAAGACATGGTTTGTACAGGTCTAGGCTTTTGTTTTGCTGTTCCCAGAAGGGCTTGTTGAATTAATGTTCCATGTTAGACAGAAAAAGATGCTTCAATTTTTTATCAGTTTGGAAGTGTTCTCCCCATTTTAATGAAATTTAACAATGATTTGGCCTTTAGGGTTCATAAAATCCGCTATAAAACTGCATATACTAGGCTTATAACCTCATTATTTAATAATGAGCTCCCACTAAATATCTGATATTCATTTCCAGTTATGTAAGATGTTGTAACAATGCTCCACTAGCTACTACAAATCTGAGGTATAGATTGTATTGTGTATTTTCTTAATTGAGCAGTTGCTCAACTGCAGCAATAGGACCAGGCAAAGTTATTTAGAAGGCACAACAGGAATGGTGCATATAGAATTGTCAGTTACATGAGATTGTATAGTCTATATCCATTTGGAGATGGAAATAATATGCAGATTGTGGCATCTATTCCCAGATAAAAGGCTGGCAAGTTTTAATCCCTGTCCAATCTATTTGTATAATTTAGTGGTTGAAAAGGCTTAAACACTTAGAGAAATGAATCAAGTGAATGAGAATGTTTTACCTGAATGTTTTACTTTTTCCTTTTTAATATTTTTTTTTAAATCTACTTTTTATTAAATAGCAACAGTACAATTTTTAATGAAATGGCAATGGTATAACTACATTATCCAGATAAAACATCTAACATCTAGACAAGCTGTATTATTTTATTATTATTTATTTTATTTTTATTTTATTATTATTATTCTTATATTATCGTTATTATTTTATTGTTATTTTCTTATTATTTATTATTATTTTATTCAGTTTCATTCTTCTCTTGCCTCGAATAAAGTCTTGTGAAAGCCTCACTGAAAAGCCTGTGCCAAACAAGAACCAGGACCTCTCAAGCCACGTGCCAGGATTTCAAAAGTTTCCTCTTTGGCTTTCACACTGCGTCTGTTTAGTTTGATATGATGTGTACATTTATCTGCTGTAATTTATGTTTCCTGTGAAGTCATTCTGTGGTGCTTCAGGCTGGCCTAGGGACTGATTTACGTAACGAGAGCAATGAGCTGTGGCCGTACCAGCTTGCCAAGAGTAACGCAGTTGGGATTTCTATGGCTTGGCACTGGCTTTCTCAGTAACAGTATCCTCACTGAGTTCTTGGTCATTCTGGCTGCATCCACACTTCTACAAGAGCAGGGTTCAGGCACAGTACACTGGGAAAGCATTTGTCTTCTGGATTCTGGTGTGAATGCAGAAATCCAGCTCAAGCTTCCCTTCTGTGCTTAGCAGAGACAAAGGATCTAACTTCAAGATGACTCAGCTCTTTCCAGGTTAGATGAACCAAGTCTCTCTGCCCTGCCTTATACACCAATGGAATAACAACCTACCTGATTAAGTCAGGGAAAACGAACTCTTTCTTAATAGAATAAGCAGATTTTTTAAAATCAGTTTGTGAAAAAACCCTACATGTAAATCAAGGTTCTGAATTGGTATAACACGTATAGATACAAAAAGTCTTTTTTGTTCAGACTGTCTTGCCCACTGAAGTGAAGTTATATTTTGAAGTTGAAAAATGCAGGGTTAGTTTTCTTTTGTTTTCTTTCCCCTGTCCCCGCCACAGTCCCCTCTGAATTCTGTGTTATTTTTCTTGTGATAGAGGATCAGATTTTGTCTGCTGCCACGGTGCTAAAAATCACTGCCAGACCTATGACATTACTGGATGAGGAAAAGAATTTGGGATCTAATTTCTTGCAGCATGCATGCATTTACAGTTTAGGAAGTGAGACTCCAAGCAAACAACCAACCTTGGTGTCTACAAACTTATCTCTGAACCTGAAATTGCTGAAGATGCCTCTGCCATCTTCCAGTTTCTACGATAACGAAGGTGCTATGCCTTAAATATTCAAATTTCTATCACTTTGTTTTCTAAAAACCCAATACTAAACCTGTGAACAGAACATGTGTATTAAGTGGATTATGCAAATGAAGCAATATTATTACTTTTTATTGTCTCCCCACGCTCTTACTATTTCAGAATTATATATGTAAGGACATGTTCCTAGTTCTTTTTAACTTTAGGATTATATGAAAAGTACTTATCCCATGCTTGGTTTAGATGGAATGTTAATTCAAAGTATATACTTTTAATTGGAGAGTCATGAAAACTCTGTTTTCAGTAAAAAGCCCTTCCTGAATTTCACTAGCTCTGATTTATATCCTTTCTTCAGTCACTGTTGTGTGAATTTCACCAGTGTTTGTACTTAAATAAGATGATATTTTCTGTAAGAGATTACCTGAACATTTTTTTTTAATGCTAATGGTTCTGTATGGTCTATTTCAAGTTTAACAATAGTGCCAAGGCTGCAAACCTGACACAAGCTCTTACACATGAGCACAAATGTCACGTTTTGTCTTCAAGAAAGTCCCTGCAGAAGCACCTGAGAACATCTCAAGGTCATTCCAGACAAAGAGAAGGATCCACCTATTGACAAGCTCTTCAAAAATTTCTTAAGTGAGTTTGTTTCTTTGTAGGTGGGACTGGATGAGAGTTTTAAAACCCTCATGTTTTCCCCTTTCACTACTGATAGGTTGTGTGAATACTTTTGTCTTCACTCTGCTTTTTAAAAATTACTTTCCTCACCACTTCCAAAGTAAAGTCTGTTCAGATATATGGAGCTGCATTTTCAGACAGTTACAATGAATCTTTTCTGGTTTTCTTCTTTATTTTGTTCTTATTTGAAAAGTTTGTAAAAGACTTACACAGCTGTTTTGCTTCCCTACCCAACTCTTACAAAAAATAACTTTTAAAGCTGCTTGGTGGAAGGAGATAGACTTCAAATACTGCATAGATCAGAAAGAAAATATTGCTACTTCTAGAAGATAAATGGAAGGAATTGGGAAATAGAGTGGAAAAAGTACAGTCAAAAAACAGGAATAAATAGATAACATCTTTCGAGGAAAGCAAAGAAGTAAGTGAAATGTAAAGCAAAAAGTAAAATTTAGACAACTGAGGCACAAATATAAAGAGATGGAAATAAACATTCAGAGTGGAAGGAGGAGATAGTGTCTCAACCCTTCTTTGTATATTAATTGAAACCCTTGTGGAACTGAAATGCCAGTTGTGGTGAAAAAGTACTGACAAGATAGTTAAAATCTTAACAGGAGATTCATTTTCCATCAGAAACAGTCCTGATAATAAGACAAAAACAACATTTGGGAATAAATGTGGTGGTTTGCTCACTGCAGTGAGAGGGAGAGGAGGCTGACAGTGGCAGCCACAAGACCCAGCCCCTCGAGGTGTCTCTCTACAGACACTGGGTGTTTTCTCCGGTGTCACAGACAAGCACTGGGACAGGGATTACTGGAGAGAAATTCCGCCGTGCTCTCTGTCGACAACCAGCCCTTGCCTTGCGAGCCCGGGCCACTAGGAGATGCCAGTGGCTCAGTCTCTGCTCACTTTGGGAAAGACTTCAGGCACCAAGAAGGAAAACATCTCCAATCAGAAAAACGGCACTGAATTAGGGAAGACAGCCTCGTCTTTTAATTAAATATTTGTTGATGACTCTATTGGCTTGGGTTTCCCTTTTCCAAAGTGCTTAACTCAGTGGATTTTATTGCTGGAAGAAAATAAATAAATAAATAAATAAATATCCACATTTCTTCCAAATAGCTGTACTGTGTAGGCAGATAAAAACAGGAAGCCAGGATTTAGAGTTGTTTAAGGATCTATATGTAGCATTACTAACCGAAAATCCAATTTGTCTAAACTGAAATCCTTCATGAAAACAGCCTGTGGCATCAATACGTTCTTGCGGTGAGGGTTAATTTGGAAATATTAACCTTAACATGAAGATCCCTGGCAATCCCCCCATCTGGTTTATCAGGGATTTCTTTTCTTCTTCTTTCTCCCAGTTGAAGCCAGCACATTTCATTGGTCTCTTAGATTTTTGCTGGATGAGAGAACTCTTTCCCTTCATTTCTCTTAAGACCACTGAAAAAAGTAGCAGTTTAGCACTGGATTTAGTCCCACTTCTAGTTCCCTGATGCCCACCAGGCAAGGTGCAGCCCAAGTTCTTACCAACTCTGAGTTCAGGAGAATCAGTGAATTCACAATAGCTACAAAAAGAAAGTATTCCTGACTTATCCTCCTGACAAAGGGGGATGCATCTCTTTGGCAACTAGAAACCTTGATGAAAATAACAGCTTCAGCAGTAGGCCCTCATTGTGTTAAATTTTGAACTCCAGTTGGAAAATGTAAAGTTTGTATCAGAGCACTTCCTATAATCATTAAACCAATTGCAGTACAAATGGTTCTGTGGGAAGTATAAGACTTGTTATTTCAGTATGCACAGTCTGCTGGTTATTTATAGGTATGGTTGCACTGTAGCATGTGTGGCTAACAACACCCACAAAATCATGTCTGTAATTGGTTTAATGGCAAAAAAACTCCTAGACTAGGCTCTGCACAAGTAAGATATGCACTGTTGACTTTCTTATCACCAAGACATGTATCACTGAGCTACACTCATGATCTCTATGTCAGGAAAAATGAAACAGTAGAACAAAAAGAAATCAGATATCAAAGGTTCCTATAGATGTATTTTTTAATGGTCACTGCCTTCTTTTTGAGTTTTAAAGCTATACACAAACTCAAGGAGTTAGTTTGTAGAACTACAGCAGCAGGCATACAAGGAATGTGGCTGTGAACTAGCAAAGTTGGGCCAGTGCTTGATCAGTGTTTTCAATGAGAGAATAATTCAGCAATTGTGTGTCCCACAACGGTGCCAGGGTTTAGGCACCATAGAGAGCAGCAATAACCTCTCTTTTCCCGGTCCCCATGCTTGAGTTAGCAAGAATTTTGTGAGTCTTCTTGCCCCAGACGGAGAGATTAGGGGTTGTGTCCTACTAGCAATTTGCCTCGCTGGGGCAAAATCTTTCTGGTTTATGAAGGAGAGTAATACAATCCTTAAAAACAAGCTGCATTATGATGAAGATAAAAGAAAGTAAGGCCATCTTAGTCCTCCTCCTTGTAACATGCCTAGGAGAAGAAATGCAGAATTGAGAAGCTAAACACTCATTTACACAGTTAGAAAACTGTAGAGTAGAGGGAAGATGTTGGTGGTTGGGACCTAATAGTTTGTGTCTTATAAAAAAACCCCAAACAACAGAAACCAAAAATCCCAAACAATAAAAGCTTTCATAGGTAAATTTTCTGACTAGGATAGGCCATTCCAGCTCTTCTGGCAAGATAACCTCCTCTTTACACCAGATGACTCTCTTTCATTTGGGCCGTCTCATCAGTCCCTCTGGAAACACCTCTCCCAGGTCTGCTTGAGCTGGGAGGTGGGTTGCATCTACCTTAAGAGATATGGAGCCTGAAGTTGGCTGCAGATGATGAGCAGACCTGTGGGGAGCTGTCAAGGAAGTTAATGGAGATAGCAGGAGAGGGGGAAGGAAACCGCTCTAAAGTCAGGGACATGAGCATGCCTGCGATGGTGCTTCCTCTGGTCCTGCCCACACAGCTCCCCTCTGCAAGTGAAATGAGTAGTGGCAGATCTCCATATGCACCCAGCACTCATAGGATCCAGTGTCTGATAGCAACAGAATGCTGGGAAGAAGGGGATGGAGAGAGAAATGGGGCAAATCCGGAAGCACGAGCTAAGTCGCACCACAGAGAGAAATGGCTTTTTTCACAGCAAATGCCACGTAGAAATTGCTGAGGAGGGAAACAGAAAGTGAGGCTGGATTGAGCTGGAACAGATGCAGAAAGTTAATTGGCAAAGATGACACTAATTTAGACAAATATCTGTAGATAGGCTTTTGATTCAAATACATTTGAAACTTGGCATTTGCCACTTCAAGCGCTAGCAGTTTCCTTTTTTTCCTTACACTTCAAAGAGGTAGCATTCAGCTGAATCTGTCAGAGTGGAAAGATGTGTGGCCTCCTTGTTTCACAACACGGGGATGTAACATGGGCTGCCTACAGCTGAGTTACCACTGTTTTCAAAATACCCAAGAGAAAGAGAATGTCGTTTGGGGTTTTTTTTTTTCTGCTTTTTAATATATCACCCTGATCACCCTGCTGGGAAGTTTTGTCTTGTTGTGATGTGGTTTTTTCAAAAGGCTCGACCTCTATTTTCAAACTCTGTCAAGAAACTACCTTTTTCTACTTGTAAAGAAATCTAAATTGCATGATCCCTTCCAAAACTAAGAGTTTTTATACCATTTTTCAGAACAGAACTAAGGAATCTGATCTTTTTTCCCCATGGTTCCCTACAGAGACAGTTTTGCTTTACCTGCAGAGTGCATTTTCTGTGTGCTCATGTTCTTGCAGTTTAGCAAATAGCCTATCCTTGAACCAGCAATCTTTATTATAGGACTGTTACTTTCAGCACAAGTGCATAATCCCACTGTTGCCCGTTTGCATCTTTTTTTTAATTCCCAAAATATTGTACAGACTCCAGAAAGCTTCGTGTCGTCTCAAGAGATACTGTAATTTTATCTTCCTCTCTTAGAATCAATTTAGTTTGGTACAGATAGCACATGTGGAGTTGCTTCACTGGGTTTCCTATACACAAACTAGTCTCTACACCCTTTGTTTCAGCATTCCTTGAAGTGGCTTTGCTATATTAATTTATTCAGCTCCACATTGTTATCAATTTTTCTATTTTAATTTATAAATAGAAATGCTCCGATGCCTTTGGCTTCTGGAACAGGTGATTTCTATAGAATTTCTACTATCTCAGCACATGCTTTGTCTGCAGTTCATTAAGTGCTGTCAGACTACGCAGCGGGTTATAAATTTTAGTCTTTTTTGTGCCCCATAAAACTCACCTTTCTTTTTATGTCAGGTGTTATATCAACTATTATATACTGTTCCAGTTTCCTACTAGAGGTGAGGAATGCTGTGAGACTGAACTATAAATCAGATAATTTTTTACCCAGGCATTTTTGCTGTCTTTACAGGTATTTTAGTTATTCTTATTAAGCTAAAGTGATTCTGAAAACAGGTATTACTTTAAAAGCATTGCAACTTTAATTTAATATTGTCCTAAAAGTCTTCTACCAGAATGTATAAAATCTGACAAAAAACTGACTTCTAAGGCTTTTCTTTAAGGCAGTGGTGCAGTATCTCACGTGCCTCACTCACCATGGGCACACTTCTCCAGGACTTGCTATTCAGAAGCATCTAGTAGAAGTCATGTGTGGGGTTTATTCAGGGGGAGAAAAGAGAAGGGAGAGGAGAGGGGTCAGTGTATGTGAGCAACACGCAAGTTCCCTGTGCCTGAGTGGAATCCTGTGACCAATGTGTGCACAAGGTCACGTGAAGAGATGAGAGAGAGCTGTCATTGCCCAAGTGAAAGAGAGAAAAGAGGAAGGATGACTAGCATTTGGGTGGGTGACTGATGGATAGTTCTTAACCTAATCATATTATGTCAAGTTTGCAGCCTGCTTAAGTCGTCTTCCTGGTCCCTTGTCGTCTTGGTTTCAGCTGGAATAGAGTTCATTTTCTTCCTAGTAGCTGGTACAATGCTGTGTTTTGGATTCAGACTAATATTGATAACACACTGATGCTTTGGTTGTTGCTGAATAGTGTTTATCCTAAGTCAAGGACTTCCCAGTGTTGCATGCTCTGCTCCTGCCGAGGTGCACAAGAAGCTGGGAGGAAGCATGGCCAGGACAGGTGACCTGAACTGGCCAAAGGGATATTCCATACCATAGAATACCATGCTCTGTACATAAACTAAGGGCAGCTGGCGGGGAGGGGCCAGTCGCTGCTCCGGGATGGGCAGGGCATTGCTCAGCAGGTGGTGAGCAACTGTACTGTACATCACTTGTTTTTCTTGGGTTTTATTCCTCTCTTGCATTATTGTTATTTACTTCATTTATTTTATTTCAATTGTTAAACTATTCTTATCTCAACCCACAAGTTTTACCTGTTTTTTCTTGTTCTCTCCCCCTCCCACCAAGGACAGGGTGAGAGTGAGAGCACAGCTGCCTACAGTACCTATTTGCTGCTTGGAGCTAAACCACACCACGTGTCTTTCTCTGCTGTTTGACACAATCACTTGTCATTCCTTTAAGAGCAGGGCATGATGGCTGAAGAAGAAAGTTCAGGACTGTCATCAGGCTGTGCATCCCCAAGAGGTTTGCTTATTTCCTTTCACCTGCCCCCCATCCTCTTCCTTCACCCTCACTGCTCCCCCCAGCACTCGTCTGCAGATGAAATGCCTGCACGGGATGAGTTCCCACTCTCCCTCAGTCACTGGGATCACACAGCAGCTCTAGGGCTGAGAGGCTCTTGAGGAAAGGCAACACACCAACTACCCACTCTGCTCTGTGGTCTCTGCCTGCTGAACTAGTTTGGGCTAAGCTGATGGCAGTGTCTGTATCTTTCTGTTTGATGTTCAGAAGTTCATGGGCACTGAGAAGTGTTCAAGCTTTCTTACTCATATGCCACATTTTGAAGTATATGGTATTGAACTTCTTGATGTCCTTGTGGAGAGAGCTGTAGCACAGACCAGTAAGAGTATGGGAGTACTTCTCAAAAACTGGCCTGATCCTATAAGATATTGATTGCTCTCTGGCTGAATTCAGGCTGGAGGATGGTTGCTGGTTTTTATGGGCACTCACCACCTTGCAGGACTGTGCTCTTTAACTTCACTGAGTGATTATAAATGAAAAGGATGAGTGGCAGTGTCTTGTTTCTGCATCACCAACATCCTGTATGTTTACACTGGTATTTATAGCTCCAAATTTCTTTGTCCTATAGTAACACTCCTGGGCCGCTCATCTCCTTGTATAAAAGCTAATCAGTATAGAATTACTGATACCTAACCCCTTCCCTGAGCTTATGGAGGAAGAAAGAATTCAGCTCCTGAAAACTAAAATAAAAAGCAGGACCACAGCACTGACCAACAGCAAACCTGGCTTTAACTTACTAAGTTGATTCTTGTTAGGGAAGTTACTGTAAAAGATTCCTCTTCTACTCAAGTTCTGTGACAAGGCTGGTGACCAAAATTGTGTGTTATATCTGGGAACCTGTGCTGAGAGGGAGGAAATAGGGTGCGGTTTGCACACAGATAGAAGATTCCACAGCATATTTATGATAAAAAAGTACCTCAAGGAGGAGTCCAAAGGCCTCAATTTTTAGAAAGGTTTAATCCACTTACAGCAAAGAGGATGTAATAACGAGCATTTCTGTTTGAACCCTCAACCTTTTCTATCCTTATTTACAGCAAAAATTATAGCTTTTTGTTACAGCTAATCCAGGATTAGACTCTTATGTGTCACTAATGACTTGCATATAATTCAAAATCAATCACTTTCAGAATATCCCCATTTTCTATGGGTATGTTTCCAGTCAGTGGGAGAGTGATGAACTATAATTTGACCATGGTGCTACTTTAGCCACATTGTGAAATCCCATCTATTTTAGACCTGAGCATTAAAGGTAATCTCCCATGAGTAGAGATAGGCACTAAACAAAAATAGAAACTTACGTTGTAAGATGTTTAACGTGGCCATTTAAAAGCCATATTAACCTGAGTTGTGGTCATGAGTAAGACTCTGAACCTGAGAGACAGAAATGTGAAGAGAAAAAAAGAGACACTTACTGTGAGATAAAATGGGCGCCCAAGAATCCTTACCAGATGCCCCTGCACAGATGCACCATTATTACAGCAAATTTATGAGAGAATGTCCATCTGGGCTGCTTAGTCTGCACGAATTCAAGAAACTTTTGGATCTTCAAGGGCTGGATCCACAGGGAGATCTATACATTAAACGAGTGTTTGATATCTTTGATCTGAACCAGGTAAACCTTCTTTTCTTTATTTTTTTTTTTAATCTCATCCTATTGCTTTGTTTGTGAGTTGTAGCTGGCAGGGTCTTTTTGTTCTCTGCTCCCAAAACTGCTCTTGTGGACAGGGTTGCCATTAAGGTGCACTAGAGGTGAAGAAGTGGGACTGTGCTTTGAGTGCTTGGAGCAGGACTTCTGTTAGTACTTTCCAGGAGTACTTTGAAGATGTCAAGAAACAATTCTGAAAAAGAGGTGTAATTTCCGGTTCACTGGTTATTCTTCTATCCATTGCTTATCCTGGGTTTGTATATAAGCGTATGAAAATATTGGTATGCTCAAAGTTCTTACAACAATGTTAGACAAAGGGGAAATATGGTCTACACTTAACCAAACACGAAGTGTAGATAAATGGATTCAAATGGATATTCTCAAAGTACTACATTGAACCCGTGGCAGAGAGGAAAATGTAATTCAGATGAGGAGATCACACACAGTGTACAAGTCACAAGGCGAAACACAACCAAATGAAGAGGTCTGTATTTCTAATTTACCCTCTTTTCTACTGCAAGAACTGCTTGTGATTGCCATCAGCTCTCTGCAATGTAGCTGGCTGCACATAGCTCTGCAATGTGACAGGCAATATATATTTTACTTAGTTGTACAGACAAGGCTGAAGACATGGTCTTTTGGTACTTCTGTGTAACACGTTTCTCTAGAGGTAGAACTTAGACCGTGTGGCTGTGGAAGGAAAGGGAAAAAGACATCAGAGGATCCGACAACTGACAACCTGGCAGACAAGTGTGGGCTGTTTTCCAGGTCTGTCTTGAGCACTACCTCACGCTGGTAAGTCCTGGAGCTGGCCACATTGAACCCTCCACTCCTTGCAGTGCTGAGTGTCCTGGGGCACTGCCTGTCAGCACATTCTCTGCTGTATTGTGAAACCTTCAGATTTGTTGAGACCTTCAGTTTCTGGATTAACATAAAAGTGAGAAGAATGGAATCAAAGCAGATTACAGAAAGAGCATTGGCTCACCTCTAGCTTCTGTGACCAAACACACTTAAAACCATCTTAAAACTTATCTTCTAATAATTGCTTCCCTATCTGCTGTTACAGAGTTGTGTCACCCTGCTCTGCAGGTTGTCATCACTCCTATATGAAGCAGTTAAGTTGCCAGATAGCAAAGCAACTTATCTCTTGAAAAGTAGAGGGCAGATGCTTGGAGGGATTTAAGCCATGTGTTAAATGTAGATGGACAGTATATATAGTGTCAAGAATAGAGAGGCATGAGGAGCTGCACCAGGATTGTCAGCTGGAGAACAAGCTGCCTTTTCAGCACAGCTTTCATGATCACTGTCCTGAAAGAACTCAGCTGCTTCATCTGTGTGACTGAACTCCCTCTTGTACCAGGAACTTACTTGATGCATCTTTCTGAACTTTTGTCTTCATCCTCATCTTCCTCAGATGAGCTAAGATCAACAGAGGCTAAAGAATGGGAAAACAGGGTAATGACCAGGAATTCAATCTCAAGAAGAACTGCTTCCGTGCCCATCATATTGCTACCATCCCTGGGGGGCAGCAGGGTATGGCTGTATAGTTAGCACAAGAGAAAGTGTTTCCCTCTACTGTCTTCTCCCTTTTCTGTGTTTTGTAATTCCTGGCGTCTCAGATACCAGACCAGTGAGGGGTGGCCTGTTTGATTACAGCAAACTGGGTGGGTTGGAATGCAGTCCTGCTGCCAGAGAAGGCCATGTGTGTCCATGTGGTGTCTTAGCATGCACCTCTTGCAGTCCCTAGGGATATCCTTTTTTATCAGGTGTTTCATACCTAGTTTTGCTGAAAATTTCAACTTTCCATGTAGTGTGGAGTAGAACTGTGGTTACAGCAAGGACATTACAACCTGTAGATCAGTTTCCATGCTAAAAGAAAAATGAGGACAAAAACCCCCAGAAAAACAAAGTAGAGCAATAGGTATTAAACAATATAGCAGCTGGGAGTCAAGCTAGAATGCAGCAAAGATCAAAAATCACTGTGAGCATTTGTAAAGGTATGTTTGATATAGAGAGGATCAACCTTGCTAGGGAAGGATGTCAGGCAAACAAAACTAAAACTGGCATATTTGAGACCAACAGACATTTTTATTAAAAAAAAAAAAAAGGAAAATAACTATTTAAGATGTAACAAATATATCCTGAGCCCATGGCAAATTTTAACAGATCTTTACAGTTTTGTTGTATTTTAATCTCTATTTAGTATAATGATTGTATTCCTTTTTCTAGCATTGTTAAAACCACTCTATTTTCATGAATTTAATTTCTTTTTTTCATTTTTTACCAAGACTGATGGCCACTATGTTTAAGGAATACTTTTAGAAACAAGAAGCATCAATCAAATGCTTTTCAAGTACAAGGCTGTGATGTTTTTTATGTAATTAAGCTGAGAATAAAGTGGTAACAGCCAGCTTCTCAGGGCAGGAAAAAAGGAATTCTGTATGTTGTTGATGAGGTAAAATAAGAGGATCTCTTTATTCTGTATACTCGCTTTTTGTCATATAACCTTTCTACAGATTTTTCTCCTCCCTGGGATTTTTAGTAAAAATGTAGGCTTTGATGCTGAAAAATGATTTTAGTTAAGAACAGATATGTGAAGAGTGGTCAATGAGGGGGTGACTGGGGGTATCACACTCTGGGCTCTGAAATAGCAGATAGATTGTACAAATAGGGGGTCCATATCCTCTGTGACATTATGTAGAACATTTAGGCACTCTGCCATGTTAAACAGATGTTAATCTTTCATCCTCAAGCCACAGAAGTTAATGAATTTAAGTGGTTGCATGTATAATACACAAATTCAGAAATAATTTGGTCATTTGAGCTTTTGCTTACATTCACTTCCTTCAGTACTTTGACAGCTTCTCAGGGATGAAGATCAAAATTTTGTTTCCTTTGCTATCTCATTTTTGTCTGGATTTTGCTTTCTAATAAAGGGGTCACTAACCTCCAGTGTGTGGCAGAGTATAAAACAATTCTTGATAGAAATTATTCCCTTTCTTTTAATAGTACCCTTTATATAGACGTGCTGTTATTGTTAGATGGTTAGCTAACTTGAACCTTCTCCCATGCTTCCCCTAGATGACTTTTTGTAGATGTATGACCTGATTTATTCCTGCTCTAACCATAGCTTAATAGTAGGACTTTTATAGTTTAAAATTGTTATGACTTCTATTGCTGAAGCTTATTAAAAGCATATAGTTTAGAGACTAGTCTACAGTTGATCTAAATCTAGAGAAACTCATTATGGAAAACTTAAGTAATTTAATAGAGTCTTCTCAGCATAAAATACCTTTTTCACATGTAGGCTTCCGTTTTCTCAAAATAGAAATCTGCTCAGAAAGCTCTGCTAAAGGGTTAGTCCTGTGATTAATCTACAACTCCAATTATAGCAACCTAATGCCTCTTGAATTAATCTGACGACATCCATACTTGGATAACATAACACAGAATAAGATGATCAAACACTCTTGAAAGGTGCATAGAGGTGCATCCTCTGTGTTTCATGTGTGCCCAGTTAAAAAACTCTAGCATGTAAGGTGTGGAATATCGACATTCTAGGATGCCAGTGTAATTACTGGGGATGTAATTACAGTTGTAAATTGCATTTCACCTCCTCCTAGGCTTTGCTGCTTCCAGCTGAAGCCTATTACAGACATCCTTCTCCTCAGGATTTCCAGTAAAATGAAAATAGTTAAAAATTAATTACGGCAGCATGCTAAGGTTTTTTTACTATTTGTGATAGATTGAAAGCCCAATCAAAACTTGTTTCACTCAAGTCATCCATACAAATACCAACCGAAATTGAGTTGCAAGCCAAACCTTAGCATTTCCTGCATTTCTTCAGGTTGGAGATAATAGAGTAGTTCAGCTCCCGCCTCGTGGAAATTAGTGTGGCCAGTAGATGTATGGCAGGGAAGGGGACATCTTCACAGAGCAATTTAATGCCGTGTGGAGATTGAGGTCACCTCCGCTCTTGGCAGCGGGCAGTCCACGTCAGCTGGGAGCATTTCATGCCAGAGGGGCGACACTGCTGTGGCTGTTTGGCTTCTTGGGCTCAGTTATCTGACTGCTGATGTGAGTGCAGGTTCATCCATAAGGCACAGGTACCTATGTCAGTACTGTGCAGGCGCTCACGACGCCGGCTCAACAGAGTGCACCAGCTCCGGGTATAAAGGCTGTTTCCAGGCAGGGCCTGTTTCTGTGGGAGCTTGGTGACAGAGGCTGTGTCCTTGAAGCTTTCTTCTCAAGAACGTACTAAATAAACACTAACCCTTTCTGGTATGTCTCTTGTGCAGTGGTTTCATAATTAAATGACCCTATACACCAAGTACACAGATGTGTCTTTTTAATTTCTTTAAGTTTCTTAAAAACAGGGGCTATAATGTGAAGATGTTTCAGCCCTTTCTTGACCTCTGTAGGATGCTTTGGTAGTAATTAAACATACAAACAAATAAATTTGCTAGTGAAGTTTGAAAATAGTTCTTCATCACTCTTAGGAGAATTGAAAAACAAAGGTGCTGAACACTGAGAACTGTAATTGCAAAGTTCACTTTCCTTGAGACTATCACAAGGAGTGCAGAAGGTAGCATTTCAGCAAACGTTTTATTGATGACTCATACATTAATACTTGTAAGCATTATTTGTATAATTACATTGGCGAGATAATAAATGGCAGGTTTATCTTTTGCCACAGCTTTCCCATGAAAACCTTCAAAAAAATGTGTTTACTAAAATACAAGTGAAATCAAATTAATTTTTTAAGGATTCCCTTTATTAGATTTGAAGAGTCTCTTTTCGGGGAAAAATTAGCTCAGTTTTCTTCACCCTTAAGCTATTTGTAATACAAAAATGATAAATTTTCAAGCACATACAAATACATTTAATTCTTCCTATTTTTTTTATTCCCTCGGCATCCCAGTCCACGCACAACTGGAATGCAGTCCTAGTTCATGCAGCCTACTGACGAATTTTAGAGAGGAAACAGCTATGTTCACCTAAAATATCTCAGTAGTTGCCAAGTATACTGATGTATATTTGGGTTTCAGTGAAAATATATATCATATTTCAGTGCTATTATATCTGTCAAAATGAGGTTTCACTGATGTTAAGAAGAAAGCATATCTAGAAAAATAATGTCTGGTGTATCCATAATACATTTGGAAGTGTTATTTGCTGTTAAGCAGAACTAAGGAAAAACTCTACAGTCAGCACAGCTACTATTTAACACTTATGCTAAAATATCTTCTTTCTTTAAATTAGAAACCCAGATCACTGTCATTCATTTCCCCTGGTCTGCAGACAGGTTTAGCCACCACTAAAAATAAAAATTGAGCACTGTGATTGATTGATTGATTGATTGTGATCCGTGAAGGACAAAATTTGCATAGCCATTTAACACATGAAGAAATGTACTGAAAATGGGATGCTGCTATTGTAGCAGTCTTACTGCTTCTTTGGGCATTAATTGAAACTGGCTAAACGAATAAATGTCTGTTGCTTTGTAAGAAAATCGGATTTTAAAAGGTAGGATTACTGTGAAGAGTAAGGAAGATTGTTAGCTATGTGGCACTGAAGGAAAATTATGCAAGTTCAAGGATTTTCTGTTAAAATTTATAGAGCATTGGACAGACCACATCAGAGACCAGTATTTTCTGCTACACTTCTTATGCGGAGATAAAGTTGGTGGGTGCACAAATGGACACTCCACAGCAAACAGTTTTAGAAATCTTAGATAAGGAGCCATCAGCTGATGTCAATCTTTAATCATTTTTCTACTTTGTCTTTTTTGTTTAAAATGTAAAGTAGTTCTCTGATAGAGTTCATCTGATATAATTATGCAGATTAGAATGATAAAAAAAGATTTTAAAAGGAATCCATTTTAAAATATAAAGGAGAAAATTTTAAAAGAATGTTTGATGTAGAACAGATAAGAAATGCAAAAATATATTACTTCAATAGAACTTCGTTGTGTGTAAAAATGACTACATAGCAAAGTAAACTAAATCTCAAGTTACATCATTTTTTCCCTTTTTTTTTTCTGAAGAATAATTTTTTTCCCTTCACTCCTTGCACTTTGCACAAAGCTGCTAAGTGTTGGGAGGTAGACCACCTTTCCTTTTTTTTCTCATCCTAGCTCCTTCCCACTATCCTGCTGTGTATTTATAGCTCAAATTTTCATGTAGAGTTTTCAGCATCTGATTTTGTGTTCTGGATATATATAGATGTTATCTTTTTTTGGTTATAAAGACTTGAATGTGATTAGCCAAGCACCTCATCTTTGGTATGGCAGTAGAAGGAAATGAGAGTCACTTGGCCACAAAAGTCTCAATGAAAGCAATGGTTTTACCTCATATTCCATGAAAAGCATGCAAATGATCACAGAAAGGGGTCTTATTTTTCAGAGGTCTTTTGTCAATTATTGTAACTTATTCTTCATTTGACTTTCAGTTGTTTTTTCCTTCCACTTTTTCCCCCTTTTTAAGAATTGTGAGAGACAGTGGACTATTATTTTCATCTCTATGAGGCAATTAGTCTAGAGATTCTAGTGAAGACATTATTTTGTTAAAGATCACATGGGCCAACTATGCAATGGTTACCTAGTACTATGTGTTAATTGACTTCCACGTGCTCACAGAGGTCAGGAAGAGGTCTTGAAGGATGAAAAAAACATGAGTGCCAGAGAGCAATGCTTCAAAAACTACCTGGAACCTAAATCTTAAGCATTTCCACTTCTTGTGGGATTAACTGTAATGGCTCAGGACATCTTTCCTAACTCTCCTTTCCTGGAAAATGTCATCTTCAGTCAGGCTTCCTTTCTCAGACTGTCTTGCTCTGCTGTGTCCTCAGAACCAGGAACAGCCGCTGAGATACCAATTGTCAGGCTGCCTAAGGAGCTGCTTAGCCTGTTTGCTACATTCTCACGTTTGTAGGCATTACCAAAGTTGACACAATAAAATTGGGTGCACTAGTTAATAGAAAGTGAGAATGATGATCAGAGAAATATTTTCCCAAACTTTCCTGAACAACCTTCCTCTTTTGTATCCTAAGTCTTTGAATAGTTGTCCAAACATAAGTTCAGCAAATATAATTTAAGGGACGTCTTCAGCCTGAAATGACTCCTTGGACACTTTTCTTTGCTTACTCTAACCAGCCAGTTTAACCAAGGCAATCAGGTTGCAGCAGCAACATCCGCATTACGCTATAGGACCAGGAGCCATGTAAGCTGATATTATGTCAAGGCAGGCTGTTTCATGTTATTCCTTTTCCATGGTTCTTGTGTTGGCCCATCACAGGTAGATAGCACTGGTACTTTGCCCAGAGAAGTCTAACTCTTGCTTTTTCTGATTTTGAAGCCTTTGTCACTCTAATAATTCTCTCCACAATAAGAAATGTTTAGAAACCTTATTTTATTTTTATGACAGCCATAGCTATAACATTGTAGTTTGCAATAAAAGCCTGTATGTCAAAAAATTAATCAGCTTCTAAACCAAGGGCTAGAAGAAAATAAGACTCTAGATATGTCTTAGACAGAAAGGATTCTGTCAGAAGTAACAAAAATCTACAGCTCTTACTTCCTGAAATATTTGGACTTTTTGAAGGTGACGTGTAAAAATCCTGTTCCCATTAGTTTCAGACACAATCCAACAATAGCAACAAGAAACAACAAAGCCAAATAATTCGCTTCTCTTTAATTTGGAGTAATGTTGCATAAAATTATCTCAAATGTAAAGTAACTAGCCTGATTACTTTCAATAAGGAGATTGAATTATGCTTTGCTGTGTTCAAGGCAGTGTAGTTACCTAATTTTGCTCAGCATGCTTAAGTGCCTTTGAAAGGTGAAGTACCCTGATAAAAAATTCCATGTTCTATGAATATTTCAACTGGTTGCAAATACCACTCTATTTATTTCTAGACTATACTAAGGAATGTCTTTTTCTCCTTCTTAACTACCTCCCAAATCTTTTACATTCAATTTTATATATTGATTCCAAAAAAAGGATTCTGTTGTATTGTAAGAACTTCCCAGTTACTGGTGCAATTTCATAATTTTAATTTTGTTTTCTAGTGCTTTGGCACAGGACGCACTGCTGTGATAGTACAAACTTATGTTATAATAATGTATCACTACCAGCTAAAAGCCTACATTATCATTAAAATCATCAGTTGCTTAATGTAAATACAATTGAATTTGGACTGTAGGATTTATCATTATGAGCCTTGAGTTATGATCTAAAAATTTTAGACCAGAGGTAATTCCCCTGTAGTGACACATCACCATCAAGCTTGGAAGACCAATACTTTACATGGGACATTAAAGCAATGTCTGTCTCAGATTTCTATTACAGCATTACAGAATTCAGTAGCCTTCTTTGTTTGGGGGTTTTTTGCACTTCAAAAAGAGTAATCTGAATTTCCAATAATTTTTTCTCTTTAAAATCAAAATTTTAAAATATTCAAGTAGACAAGTGTTACAAAGTAATACTCCAGTTGAATTTTCCTTGCCTCGCACAGCCTTGATGCATAGCTGAACTGGATTAGGTTCAAGTTTCTTTGAAAATTTCATTTAAGTGTAAACAAATCAGCATGTAGCTTTCACTGAGTTTAAAAAGCATCTGGAGCATACTATTACCAGCTAACACCCTAATTTTGTTACATTACATGAATAGGAATTGGAGATTAACTTCATACAATTAATCATAATTACTTCTAAATATTACTTGTCGCATTATGATGTAGATAAAGGGGAAAGTAATTTTCACATGAAACAGATGAGGAATCTACTTCTTTTATTTAAAGAAATTTTAAGTATTTTTTTTAAAACACAACTCTCTTTTTTTATTCATTTCCATATTAATTAAGAAGTAAGCAGTAAGTGTCTACTCTAAAATAATAATACCAAGGCTATGGCAGTATATGCATGTAACTTTTAGGAGCTGTCTTGCATACATCCCTTGAGATTTTAAGAGTATTACATAGAAGCATCCAAGACAACCTGCCTAATAGAGCATCTTCACCACTAGAAGATATGTGTGCCTTCAATGTATTTTTCCTGAAGGTTTGTCCTCTTACATCTTTGGATTTGTCAAACAAGAAAAATTTGCTAGAAATATCAGCAAGGAATTTGCTGGAAAACATGTTATGTTGTCGTGGCTGCGTTTTTTAGGTTTTTCTCTCTTGCCTACTGCTTTAAGTTGGGAAAGATGCTCCTAAAAGCACAGGTAGAGGCTCAAAATTAGGAGTGCAGAAAGCTAAACCTCAGCATCCAGGAAAGGATGGCAGAGGGCTAGGTCTTTTCAGTACAGCCTTCCTGGGCACTTCTGTGCCACGCTGCAGGCTGAGCAGAGGGCCCAGCCTGATGCCCTGGTGACTTCCGTGTCTCCCTGCTCCTCCAGTAATCCTGAAAGAAAATTGTGAACGATGGCAGGGAGCTGGAGGGTAGTTGTTAATTTTAATGAAATCAAATTGTTCATCATCTTAACATTTTTGATTTCACCAGGTTTTACCAGGGTAGCCTAAAAGTCTGAGAGGCAGGACATGTAGCTGGCTCTGCATTTCCAACTCGTCCAACACAAAGGTCCTGGTAATTTCTAAGTCCCCAAACCTTGCAGGTCCTCTTCACCTGGGCAAGGCAGAGCCTTGTGTAACAGTCTGGTCAATACAGCCTCATCTCTTTACATAACAGTGAGTATGCCATGGTTACAAAACCGCTTAATGACCAGCAGCTCCTAATTCCCTGCTTTGTTCTTCATCCGTATCTAATAGCCTTTGCTTGCTGAGGTCTCCCCTGCCCCATGACAAATGCCAGCTTTGTTTACTTATGAAGCTGGTGACTCTGCCCATAGCCTGTAGGGTATCTGGAGCTCTGTCCAAGCCCCAAGCCCCGATATCAGACGTTAGGGATGTGTCAAAGTAACAGAGTTACAAGTAGCTCTGTATTTCCTCAACAATGCATATGCAACCTTTGAGGAAAAGCTGAAAGTATTCAGAAGAAAAACAAACCAAGCATGGTTGAACTCAATGATCTCAGAGGTCTTTTTCAACCTGAATGGTTCTTTGAAATGGGGGAAGATGAAATGGAGTGAAATGAATCCTCCTTTAGGTTTCTGAGGGCAGAGAAAGCAGTGCTATATTTGAAATCGGGTCCAGAGATAAAAAAGAAGCACATAGGATTAGCTATAAATTTCAGAGTTATTCTGAGCTATTTGACCTGTGCCTCCTCCCTCTGCCTTAAGAGGTTTAAGTAGTGTTCTGAAAGACAGGGGGTGGAGAAGGAAGGTGGCTTAATGACCTAAGCCCTAGGTTTGAAATACCTGGACCATCTATGTTTGCACACTTATTAATCCCGATAAACCATTTGAGCTATTCTCCTGCTGTCAGGTTGAGTTTAGAGATTTTTCAGGAGCAAATTTTGGGAACAGGACACTGCTTTTTGTGTATAGTCACTTGATAGAGCCTCAGTGGTCTAAGTAAGATGATAAGCTCACTCATCATAGGGTTTTGCAGGGATAGAAATCGTCCCTTTCCACACGCGGAGCCACGGTGTGTGGTGAGAGATGTCCGACTATCCCTGTAGTGTTGTCACTGCCAGGAAATCACTCTCAGAGTAGAGATAGGCATCCAAAACTCTAGATTCAGATCACTCTGATGAGTGATCTGGTGGATCTTCGATAACCATGCCATTTCAGGTCAGCTGTGTATTCATATCCGACAAGTCAATTATTTTTAATCTCTATAGTTTTAAATCGTAAGAGTTTTTTAAGGCTCTGTGAAGATTAGCAATGCTATTCTGGGAGCCAAAGGGTAATGCCCTCCTCCAGCTCTGGGGCTGGGGTATTAATGGCCATTGTGTAATGTGACAGTCCCTCAATGCCCAGCTTTGACCCCAGAGGACAAATAATGGTAAGTAGCCTCCAGCAAAGGCGTGTAGACTGACATTCCGAACCAAAAACCTCTCATAAAAAGGCAAAATTAAATTTCTTTTTCCTCAGGAGATTCAGTAACTAATGAAAAACTGAAATGGGCTCTGGGCCCTAGGCAGTCAGGGCTCGTGGTGCCCTGAGGACAAATTTCATACCATCAGCAAGCTCTCCTTCCATTTTTGGAGTCTCCTTTTGTCTTTGTTGTGTGAATCAATCTGTTGCAAGCAGCTTAAAAATCACTCATCAGCAAAAGGAAAACAAGTTACAAAAGCACAGTATCAAAGGGCACAAGCACATGCACGACCATAATGTGTCCTTAAACTTCTAGTTCATCTAGTCAAGCTGTTAAAAGTATAAAAAAAGGTCTACATTTTTATTAAGTTTACTATATATAAAAGAACGTTCAGAAGACTTTGAAGCATGTAAAAGAAGTTTTGAACCCTTTCTTTTTTTGTATCTCTCCAGCCCACTCCTCGGAACCATATTAGGAGATTGCTGTCCCACTATTTTACACCATACCCAGAGGGGTACCCTATAAATTAACCCCATCTGACTCTGTCCATTCAGGTAGGGGAGGGTGCAGGACTTTACCATCCCTACAGATGACCATGGGATCCCAGTGCAGTGTCCTGCAGACAAGGAAGGCAGGGCCAGCACCATACAGACATGGAAAAGAAGCCTTCCCACAGAACAAATGCATCCATCACCCAAATTTTCCTGTATCCTAGGCTGCCGAATAAGCAGGTTTCACTAGCATTTAACTCTATTTAATAAAAATATTACAGGTTTGCCTTTTGACAGTAACAGAGTAAAACACCAAAAGTATATTATTTATGTCTTGCACCACTGGTAATCAGCTCTGCTGATTATGTTGTTGGGCTTGTTTTAAAATTTTTATTTTGTTACTTTTATTATTCTTACAGTAGCCCTTTGCTGGTGAATTAATGACTTCCTAACGAGCAACAGATACTTTGCTGTGCATGCTGCAGAGCGATGTTTTACAGAGCCCAGAGACACATAAGGACCTACCTAGATACTTGTATTGTGAATGATTGTAGTGCAGCAGATGGGTAAATCAGCACAGCAGTATTCTCTTAATAACATCATAACATTTATTGCATTATTTGTTGTACTCACAGAACCACAGGATGATCTTCATAGGTTACCGTTATGATTTTTTTCATTGTTTAATGTAGTGTTTTGAGATGCTACTGTAAAAAGTGCAGTATTTGTGTTTATCTCAGAAAGTTCTGTATATGTGCAACAAGATGATCATAGCCTTCTGCACCCATAAATGTTTTCTTTTCTACCTATAATGTATGGGGTTTGGTGTAGAAAGGAAAACCATTACATTTATAATAAATTTTTTCATGCTTCTGGTTCCACATCAAGTGGACAAACATGCCTGCCTTCTCAGTATTTCCATTCCTGGCGCACTGGCTGCTGGTTCACATGTCACCAAGTCTTTGCACGACTGCAGAATGTGGCTCGGGCTTTCCTAGCAACTACAATTTCTCCCAGGTGGTTTTCAGAGGTGGGAGTTTTTTGACCTTGCCCTTCAGTCCATTCCTATTTGGCCATATGATCCACCAGAGCAGAATTACATACCCAAACACATTAGGCTGGTTATTACATTGTCCAAACTTCCGATGTTTTGTCAGAGCAAAAACAGTGACACCAAGACCTAGAATGAAAGCAAACAAAATAGTATTTTCCAAACTCCCAAGTGAAATGTAAGGGAGAAAGAAGAAAATTAATCTGGTCATAGACATCCGGCGATCCTAAAATTAACCTATAGTTTCAATAAGCAGTATGAAATGCAATTAAAAAGCAGCAATATGAAATGCATTTAACCACATTCTTAATAGATACATCAAATCAGATGATGGAAATGTAATCAGCAAAATACATATTGCCCTCCAGTAAAATACTTTATGAGCTCCTTCTTGAAATAATACTTGCAAAATGGAAATTTAAGCCAGTATGCCAAAAAAAAGATTATGTTTGTGTTGCATATGTCATTTTTGGTTAAGCATCTGCTTTTAATATTGGACCTAATTTTGTTTGAAAATTATATGTAGTTACTGTCAAATTTTATTTAATCTTAAACAGTGGTTGAATGGTGTCTTTGCCTTTGCTTCATTTGCTTGTGATTACAATTAGAGTAAAACCAACAACCACCACAGAACCTGCGGAGCCTGTGAAGCAATGGCCAGTCTGCACAAGTCATGCACACAATTTCTGCATGAACCGTGAATCTAGTGTGTTTGAATGCATTGGATTTGTCTCTTAGGAGCCACTCTGCTGATCAGTCTTGCACAGAAATAAAAGCAAACCCTACAAGGGGCTTCTAGGAGCTCTGATACAGATCAACATCATGAGGGCACAACTGTGAGGAACCTAAAAAGAGAATGAAGAGAAAAAAAGATTATAGATCCCCATTTAAAAAATATATTCAGCCTTTGAGAAGTCACATTCACTTTCACAATCTATTGTGATTGAATCTAGGCAGATAGGTGTGTGGGGATGGGCTTAGGAATGTTGGTTTGTTTTCAGTGGAAGGTAGACAGCAGAGTTCTCAGTCTCAGTATCTTCTAGCTCTTGTAAATTCCTGTTTGTTGTCATTCTTTGCATGCTTGGGTGTTTGGTTCCTTATCACCAAAATATACTGATAGTGCCTGGAGGTCTTCCCAAGTCATGTAGGATGTGGCACTTAGGGACACAGTTTAGTGATAGACTTGGCAGTGCTGGGTTAACTGTTGGACCTGATGATCTTAAGGGTCCTTTCTAACCTAAATGATTCCATGATTCTGATTATGGCAATGAGTTGCACTGCACTCTTACAAGACTTCTTTTCCTGTAGTGTACAGTATTGAGAACTGATTAATGCCTGCAAAACCTCAACTGGCAAGATGTATGTTGATATATGACAGCAAAAATAAGTAACATGCTAAACCTACTGGATACTCATCCAACCTTCTCTTTTCAGTCAAAGACCATCAGAAACTGATGACAGTCTTTCCAAGGTTTTCCAAGCAATTGGATTCTGACCAATATAAAGATCACAAGACTAAATTTACCAGCTGTTAATTCTTTTTGTATGCACATAAGAAACAGTTGGAGCAAGTATGCTCCAAATTCAGCAACTGTTCCTCCCATTCTAACCACATTTTCACAGAAACAGAACCTGACTAAGGAGGCCTGTCCTTGACAGGCTTCTATCAGTAGATTCAGATAAGGAGCCAGGAAGTAATGAATTAAATCAATCTGAAATGCTCTTTCCCTATGAATACACCCAATCCTCAATATTTAGGGAGTAGTTTATGACTTGAAGGCTTTGTATTGCATGCAAAATGTTCATTAGAGAGACTTGATGTTTATATGGATAAACCACAGTACTTGGGGTTCATGCCAGAGTATTGGTTATCATTTTGAAACACTTACTACATGATCTCTCAGATGAATAACACCTGGAACAGCTCTGTTGCACTGGAAATCATACATAGTTCTGCAGTGTGGATGTAAGCAACTCCACTGCAGATATCTCATTGGTACCAAACCAGATATCCCAGATTTCTCTTTTTCACAAGTGGCACTCTGCCACAAACCTGTTTCTTCTCTCCTCAAAAACTGTCAATAACAATTGCTCAGAGCAGATTTGCTCCTCACCTCCACTACCCCCAGATTTCAGGGGAGAACAAAACACCTAAGACCTCTTCCTATAGTTCTTGCAGTTGAGACCATCCTTCTATCCTTTTTTAATACCACAGGAGATTTCTATGTTAAGGTGCTTCATAAATCAATGTAAAGTGTAGTGAATTTGATGACCGGTTTCTGTGCAATTGCCAGAAAGAACAGAAAACCAACATTGTTAAATAGGTGGTTTTTCTCTCCCTCTCTCTTATAGGATGGATTTATAGACTTCTTGGAGTTCATAGCTGCAATAAATTTGGTTATACGAGGGAAAATTGACCAAAAATTGAAATGGTATTTCAAGCTATACGATGCTGATGGAAACGGATGTATTGACAAGAAAGAACTATTAAGCATATTCACGGTAAGCCAGTTATGACCAATAGCAAGAGCATTTGATATAGTGCATTGCTCCTGAAACAGTGGTTCATCATGTTCTGTAAATGGATTGTCTGTACTTCACCCAATGTTTTACAGTTGTAAAACCAGAATTAACTGTGGCTAGTGACATTTCTGACATTAGTTTCTTCCTTATTGAACATATCTAAGTAGTATTTTACTTTGAACCATAGTTCTACAGATAAAATACTTTACTGAAAGTGAAAAACTGTAGAAACAGTAGAGACATTACTGTGATAAATGATACTATAAGGCAGGGTAGAACAGTAGCAGCAAAATGAATAAAACAGGTGACTACAAGTATAGATGCCAGTCTATTGTGGAAAACTGGCTTATCAAACTGAACTTGCTGCAAGAAAAACATAGATGTCATCAAAATATTAAAATATTTAAATGTTTTGAAAGGCTTTTCGATTTGTTTACTACAAATGCCATTACCCCTGTTTTAAAACTAAATCAGAGAAATATAATTTTAGTATTAAATCACACAGTGACATTTGGATAAAAATATTTTCAAAATTTTGCAGAAAATGGATCCACCTCAAACTCGTTTTTTGGTTTGAGCCTGGCCA